>JASDQU010280277.1:0-14863 GCA_032191745.1 Picea mariana
ACTTTTGCTCGCACCTAATGTGACTCATTATTTGAGGACACTTGCATGAAAGTGATCTGGTTCATTATATGATTGATTGTTTCTCTTATGGATTGTGAATATGAGACTGTGGATTATGATGTTATGTTATGTTATTTATGTCTAAAGAGGTGTTATTGACTGGTTTATCCTGAGTGTGCAGGAGTCTTGACTAATTGAGGATGTAGATGGCATCGATGGACCTCCTTGGATTCTAGATCGAGTCAGGGAGTGGACTGTATATGGTTTGAGTATTTTTGTTATTGCATATGTGACATATGACGGGGTGTATTATGATGTTGTTTATGGATCACTGACATGTTTCATTGATGGATGCAAGCTGATGATTTCTTGTTAATCAGACTCACATTTGGAGTAAAGGGGTCATGCACGACAACCAAATATATTGAGGGAGAGGTGTGGAACCATCCCTACCACAGCCTACTAGCACTCTCATCATGGCTCAAATTGTAGGTTGATGATTACCTAGTTCAAGAGATCCATGATGTCATGAGGTCAGACTGAGACAGTCGCTCACGAAGATTATAAGGGGTGTGTAATAAGACAGGGTCCTTATTTCTTAGAGGCCCTTAGTCTCCCACAAGGTCGCCCAACAGAGTATTGACTCCAAGGGAAATGGATCACAGTTGGCAAGCGTAAGGTTATGCTGTCAGATTTTTGTTGAGTAATTTTTCTTGTGGGAGTCTGGATAACCAACTCGAATAGAGAGTGGTAGCTCGACCTGGCGAGGCGAGTTGGGAGATAGCTTTCTCTAGTTGTGTGTGTGGCCCCTTTGTGGCTTGGGGGTCTTAGGGGGAAGAATATTACCCCTAGCATTGGTTGGGAGGTATCGGTGAGGTCTTAGCGATTAGCAAGCAAGGAGTTGGATGGAGCGCAAGGGCGGGACAACAAATTCAGATTATTTTCCTTTCAATTACAGTACACATGTCTAATTTCTCAATTGTAAAGTAGTTAACCTTTTTATGTGGATTAAACGTAGATGGAAGTGCTAATGGTTTTATGGATTTGTGTGTGTGATTTAAGGGTTTGTTTCCCTTTTTATTTTGATGCATGTACATTTTTCCCAGCTATAGATAGAATTCACATCTGAAACTCTGCCTTTTTGGGTTTTCAAATATCTGAGAATTTTTTCCCTTTTCCACCTTAGACTCTGCATTTTTTTTAAATGCCCAAAACATTCAACTCGGCTTTGTTATTTTATATGGTCCCTTTGTGGTTTTTTTTTTACTCTACGTATGCACTTTCCCTTGGGCGCTATGTTGCTTTACTCTGCATGTCTTACAGGTTATTTTCTATTCCTTTTGTTCTCATATGCGTTGTTGAGGGACGCCCAGGAAGAACCCACACAAAATTTTCCTTCATCTCTACATTTTTTCCAGCCCTAAACCCTCTATGTTTTTTCCTTTGTTCACGGACGTTTTTGGGGATTTACGCTACCCAAGCATGTAAATCTTAAGGTATTTTCAATTGGTTAAGTGTTGTAAAGGATTTCAACTATGTAATGGAGGTATTTCCCATGCTGTCTTTAGAATACAAACCCAGAATTTATTTGAGCGTTTCTGTTTTGTTTATGCTTAATTTTCTGAATTTTTATTTCGAAGTGTTTAATTGGTGGAATGATTTTGGGGCTACAGCATTAGCTCACCCTTCCTGGGCACCTCTGCATTTATTTATTGTCCCTTCCTTCAGGCTTAACCAGTCCCAAAGCTATTCGTTGTCTGTAATTGTAAATATGATTTTTCATAAAAAAAATTGTTTCAAGGTCCAGATCAAGGGTCAGATCGAGGGTTGTATCAAGGGTCATACAAAGGGTCGTATCAGCTGATGGATCCAGGACCGGATGGAGTGCCAGATTAGGTATGAGCACTGAATTAATGACTAAATTGAGGTGTGCAACTCCTGTTTCGGTCTCTATTCCTTAACGCCTTGTGTAGAGCTGGGTTGGGCAAAATCTAGTGAATTATTAACACTTGCAAGCTTTTGAGTTCTAAAATTTGATTTATGTTTATGTTTCTCATGTCCTCTACAGTTCTGAACTTAATTTATGTCTTAAAGGAAATCTATATTCGTTGCTTAATTTTGTTAAGAACTTGACGATTATATTTCGTTATGTTGTTAGGGAGATTTTGTGTTTATTTTATTAACTGGAATCAACTCATGGTGCAAGATTGCACTTGCAGCTTGGCATAAATTTTAATTTCACCCTGAATTTGTTTCATTTCTGGCGTTTTTATTCCTGGTTACTCTTTGTGTTTGGCACATAAAATTGCTCAAATTTTATTCCCTTCCTGGCAATTTTATTCCCTTGATTTATCTCTGAGTTTGGGAATTAAATTTCGCCTAGCTTTCTTCATCAAAAATTTCTGAGATTCTTGAATAAATCTGTGTTTGGGTGTAACCCGCCAGGTTTTGCCTATGTGTTTCCTTGAAAATTGGACAATGACCCTTCCTTCCTTGCTTGGCAATTTTATCAAACAAAAACATCCGCGTTGGAAACTTGTTGTTTTGTGTGTTGACTATCAAACCTTTGTGATGGAATCCCGTAATCGTTTGGGTATTTCGATGTCAGTCAAGTATCTTTCTATTTCCTTTTTGTTGAGTACAGTTCAAACTGGAGGAATTACTGGAAAATTTGTATAAGTACTTCACCTCAGGAAATCCCCTTTTTGATTTCTAGAACTTCTTAAAACCGTTTTATATTCTACAGGAATCTCATATTATTTTCTTCAGAGTCACTTCGTTGGCACTCCTTGAGGTCTTGTTGTTAGCCTCGAACACCTGGAATGATGTTCTGTTGCCTTTAACCTCTGGCTTTTAGGTTTCCATTCTTACCCATATCGATTTCTTGCTACATGTTTTCTTTTTATTTCGAAATTTTTCTTATTCAGAAATATGTTCTGTAATAGGGTCTGGATGGAGGACTAGATGAAGGTCCAGATTGAGGTCTGGATTGAAATCTAAATCGTATTGCATAGGTTCAGGGGTTGGAATAAATTCCATAACTCTTCCTTTAGATTCTTAACTCGGAAATTAGCTTAACATCTAATTATATATTAATTGTTACAACAGATTGGTCATTCTTAACTCCTTTAATGAAATTGAGAAAAGTAAATGCACTCTTATTTATGGAAGAATAAGTTATGGTCTTCCTTGAATTTCTTTAATGGATATGTAAGATGTCAAATTTTTATTTATTGCATTATGTTGATTTTATTAGTTTTATAAAATGGGTACATGATGAAGGGTAGCATGTTAAATTATTGTAGTGTTTAAGCAGGGATGATCTCCTTTTAGTGCTTAGTTGGATATGTAAAGTAACTTGATGTCCTTATGTGAAGGGTGATGATTGATCTTCTTATGGATCCCTTAGACATGAGTTTAGCATAGACTCGTTGATTGTAATTACAGTTATGATTCTTAATGCTTATGTAACACTACCTTATACGAGTTTCTCTTAATCATTACCTGAAGGATGGATTGAGTAGATTAGATTAGACCCCACACTATGATGAATTGTATTGATGTATGACTGATATTCTAGTCTAGAGTTATGAGATCTGATTGATTAGGGGATGTAGACACCTCCTTGTTCCTCAAAACAGTCGCCAACCTTGAGACCTTAAATGGTTAAAATCAATTGGAACCTAGGCTTGAGCATTGCTTATGTGTCTTGGAGGTCCTAACCTTGCAAAGTAGGTCGGGTGGGTAGTATCTTATGTCAATTTATGATTATATTTATGATCATTAAGTAGCGTTATGGTATCTCATATGATGTTGATGTTATCTGATGATTTTCCTTATGAGACGAATTGAGTGGTTTATGATTCATGATGTGATGCGTCATTTTAAAGAATGAATTTGTTATGGGATGATGTTTATTGTGTTAATACTTCGATACATATATCAGTATTCATTGCAATGTTGTGCCAACTTATATCGTGCAGGTTTTTAATGTGTTAATCTTGTTTCATTAATATGTTGGATGATGTGCCAATGATGTCGTTATTAATTGTGATGTATATTTCCTAATGCAAACAAAAACAATTACATGTTGTATGTCTCTTTTGTTTTTGTAACAGAGGGACGTTACATATGGTATCAGAGTGGGTTCAACCTTAAGACTTGGGATCATTATGCCTTCAACTGTATGAACACTTGATTATGATTTATCGCTAATTAAATTGAAATTGTATTCGTGTAGGTAATCCTCATTAGAGAACGTCGCAGAGGTAGATGACGTGGTGCTAGGGGAGGAGGCATGATGCCTCCTATAGAATCCATGCCAGAGGGGTCTAACCCCCAAGGAGAATAAAAAATCATCGGACAGGAACAGATAGTTGTGGGGGATGTGATTGGGTTGATGAGGTCCTTTCAGAGGATGTCAGAGGCCCTAGTTATCCGTTTGGATAGAGATGAGGCCCAGGCGCCGATACTTCCATAGGGTCCATAGTGTGCCCCGGCCGGTACTGGAAGCATTCATCGAGAACTCGAGAAGTTCAAGTTTCTCGAGTTCTCTAGTGCCACGGATGACACAGTCATCGAGTCACGGTTGGCGAATATGGATATGTGCTTTGCACTTCGTGACTATACCTCCAACATGAAGGTCTGCATGGTGGTCTTTCAACTGAAGGGGAGCGCTCTGCTATGGTGGAAGACACTCCTACCACAACTGAACATGGTCGTCGAAGACGTGTCGTGGGAATTGTTTGAGGAATGGTTCCGGGAGAGGTATTTGTTGGAGGAATTCATTGAGCATCAGCTCAATGAGTTCAACACCTTGTGATAGGGTGGTCGTATGGTACCCGAGTATGAGGCCCATTTCATGGAGTTTCTTCGGTATGCTCTACATTTGAACACTGAGAAAATTAAGGTCAACAAGTTCGTGTTCGACCTCAATGTTAGCATTCATGCCAAAGTGAGGATTTCAATGCCTTAGACATTGCACAATGCTATCCAAAAGGCCCTCATAGATCAAGAAGAGCTCATCAACGAGGGTCATATTAGGACTCCAATGAGACCAATGGGATAGGCGACATCCGGTGCACATTTTCATCAGACACCAGCTAGAAATCCATCAAGGTATCTAGGCACTCTGAGAGGATCCATATTCACTACACCATGACGATCGATGCCTCGATAGCGAACCCCCTATAGAGGACCTCAACACCAGCACCAGCGTCGTTCGCAGTAGTAGCAGTTTAGGCATGTTTAGTAGAACAGACCAGGGTTTCAGGTCGGTGGGTTGTCAGCTTCCACTTCGGGGACCAGGAGTATTGGGATGAAGACCATATCTTGGAAATGTGGAGAGACACATTACCAGCGTGACTGTCTGGTTGAGAGGTTACAAAGAGATTTATTTCTGGTGCAGCACTAAAAATAATTAAGGTAAAGACAGTCGAACAGGACGAGTTTAGCTACGTAGAAATGGCTTCAGTAGCTAAACAAAAGGTCGGAGGAAAGGTTACAGGTTGTAGCCTTAGCCTGGGAGATTTTGTCACGAAGTCCAGCATGTACATCATGATATTAGGATCTTATGATGTCGTGATTGGTATGGATTGGTTGGAATCGCATGAGGTGATACTCAACTGTAAGACGAAATGGTTGAGTTTGGTCGATGATGAGGGACAAAGCCATGTGATTGTAGGAAGGAACCAAGGATTTTCCCTAAGGTTCATCTCTTCCCTATAGCTATGGAAGGGCATGTGCAAGGGGTGAAACTTATATGTGATCCTTGCATTGAACAAAAAGGGTGTGGAGGAAGGACTAGAAAACCTTCCGATAGTACGGGAATTTGCAGATGTATTCCCATAGGAGTTACCAGGGTTGTCGCCTGAGAGGGAATTAGAATTTACCATCGACCTAAAATCGCGGACCGAACCAATAGAAATAACGTTGTATCGGATGTTGACCCCTGAGTTACAGGAGTTGAAAATGCAACTGAAGGCATTTTTGGACCTAAGACTTATACGTCCAAGTGTGTCGCCTTGGGGTGCACACTTTATTTTCATACAAAATAAGGATGGGTCGTGGAGACTTTGCATTGACTATCATCAATTGAACAAGGAAACCATCAAGAACCAATATATGTTGCCAAGAATAGATGATTTTTTTGATCAGATGAAGGGCGCGACGGTGTTTTCGAAGATTAACTTGAGATCATGGTATCACCAGTTACAGATCAAGAAGGAATACATTCGTAATACCACCTTCAAGATGAGGTTTGGACATTACAATTTTACCGTTTTACCATTTGAACTGACAAACGCCCCAAGGGTATTCATGATCTCGATGAATGGGGTCTTCTGCAAATACTTGGAAAAAAAATTCAAGTATTCATTGACGATATTTTGATATATTCTCGGACGATGGAAGAATGTAACAAACATTTTCACTTGGTACTACAATGTCTATGAGAGAACAAATTGTTTGGGAAACTGTCGAAATTCTCTTTTTGTCAATCGAACATTCATTATTTAGGGCATGTTATCTTCGGTGAAGGTATCATTGTGGATCCAGTGAAGGTAGAGGATATTATGGATTGGCCTGTGCTAATGAATGTCCCAGAAGTGCGTAACTTCATGGGTTTAGCGGGATATTATCGACGATTCATCGAGGGTTTTTCGAAGATAGCAAATCCGATTACGAAATTGCAGAAGAAGAATAAGAAGTTCGTGTGGACCGAGAAATGCATGGATTCATTTCGAAAGATCAAGGAGTTGTTTACGACAACACCGATACTAAAAGTCCCTGACATGGACGAGGACTTCTTGGTATGCACTGACACATCCAAGGAAGGATTAGGTGGAGTCTTGATGCAAGACAGTGGAGTGATCGCTTACATCTCGAGGAAGTTAAGAAAGAATGAGGAGAACTAGGCGACACACGATTTGGAGTTGTTAGCCATTGTGTATGCCCTGAGAGTGTGGAGGCACTACCTGATTGGATGGAAATTTGAACTAAAAATGGACCATTGTGGTTTACAACACATTTTTATGCAAGGCGACTTGAATGTGCGATAAAGGCGTTGGTCGAAACTGCTTAGTGAGTATGATTTCGAGATTACCTACATAAAAGGAATAATGAAAAGAGTGGTTGATGCATTGAGTCGGAGACCACACATATTTTTAGTGATACCTCATTAGACGAATCTACATGAAAAGATTCTAACTATAAAATGCGACGATGACTGGTATCAAGAGGTTAAGGAATTTATCGGACAAAACACCATGTTGGTACCAAAATTTGAGGGATTTATTGTGGACAATGATGGATTAATGAGATATAATCATTGGATTTACATACTGCCCAATGACGAGTTGATAAGTTTGATCTTAAATGAAGCTCATAGAGTAGTGTATTTGGCTCATCCAGGAGTCATGAAGATGAGGGAAGACTTTAAACCCTTATTCTTTTGGAAAGGAATGAAAGCGGAGATAGTCAACTACGTGGCGAGATGTCTAGAATGTCAACAAGTGAAGGCTGAACATAGAAATATGGTAGGATTACTACAACCACATGTTATTCCAGAATCGAAATGGGAGGTCATCTCGATGCACTTCATTGTTGGATTGTCATGGACGGCAGGGAGGCACGACTCAATTTTCATGGTAGTTGACACTCTGACGAAAAGTGAACATTTTATCCCTATGTGTATGACGTATGAGGCGCTTAACATAGCTAGAGTATTTTTCAGCAAGTGAGACTACATGGCCTGCCTAAGAGGATCATATCTGATCGAGGATCAATGTTTACTGGACAATTTTATACTAGTTTCTAAGAGGCCTTGGGAAACCAACTTAAATTTAGTACAGCATATCACCCAGAGATAGAGGAGGAAACAAAATGAACGAACCAAATCTTGGAGGATATGTTGTGTATGTACGTGATGGATCAACATAAGTGTTGGGAAGAGTTCTTGTCAATGGTAGAGTTTGCATACAACAACAACTATCAAAGCACCATTAAGATGGTGCCTTTTGAGTTTCTTTATGGGCGACCATGTCGGACACCTTTGAGTTGGGATCAGCTTGAGGATAGGATACTAGTAGGACCAAAAGCGATCCAAGAAATTTAAGAGAAAATGAAAATGATAAGACAAAGGATCAAGGAAGTGCAATATCGATAGAAGAGTTATGTCAATGCGCATCTCACTGACTGTAGTTATGAAGTTAGAGATCGAGTCTTCTTGTGGGTGAAACTGCACAAGAGTTCGATCAAGTTTGGAAAGGGTGATAAACTCTCTCCTAGGTTCGTGGGACCTTTCTAGGTTGTGGAAAGGAAGGGGCCCATGGCTTATCGACTAGCCTTGCATAATTCTTTGAGGCATATGAATGATGTTTTTCATGTACCTTTTTTGAGACATTATGTTAGTGATCCTACACATGTGATTGACATGAGTTCTTTGCAGGTATCGGACGAGTGTGCGCTCACGGTGGAGACAATCTTCATTTTGGACCATTGCATTCGACAGCTAAAATGTTGAACAATCTATCATGTCAAGGTCTAGTGGGACAATTATAGTCCACACTCGGCTACATGGGAGGACACATATGATATGTGTCAACAGTTTCCATTTTTGTTTGATAGCTATACATTTTGATATTGTCAGATACTTTAATTCTACACTTGTATACTGTGAAACTTCAAGAGGAAGTTTAAAACAAGAGGGGGTGTATGTAACATCCTTCTCTTGCATGCACCTTATGTAACTTATTCTTTGAGGGAACTTGCGTGAAAGTGATCTGGTTCATTATATGATTCACTGTTTCACTTATGGATTATGATGATGAAACTGTGAATTATGATGTTATGCTATGTTATTTATGTATATACTTGTGCTATTGACTAGTTTATATACTGAGTGTGCATGACTCTTGATTGATTGAGGATGTTGATGGCATCGATGGACCTCCTTGGAATTTATATTGAGTCAGGGAGTGGACTGTATATGGTTTGAGTATTTTTGTTATTGCATATGTGACATATGACGGGGTGTATTATGATGTTGTTTATGGATCACTAACATGTTTTGTTGATGGATGCAGGTTGGCAATTTCTTTCTAATTAGACTCACATTTGGAGTAAAGGGGTCATGCACTACAACCAGAGATATTGAGGGAGAGGTGTGGTAGCATCCCTACCACAGCCTACTAGCACTCACGTCGTGGCTCGAACTGTAGGTTAACGATTACCTAGTTAGAGAGATCCACGATGTCATGAGGGAAGACTGAAACAGTCTCTCACGAAGATTCTAAGGGGAATGCAATAAGGCAGAATCCTTATTCCTTAGAGGCCCTTAGTCTCCCACAAGTTCACCCAACAAAGTATTGACTCCAAGGGCTGGACATCTACCAAAATCAGTCAAAAGGCGAGTGGCACCCTTAAAGCACGTAGTGAATATTGAAGGGCACATCATGATGTTTAAACACAAGTGATTCTATGAACCTAGGTGCCTAGAAAACAATATCTTACCTTGACATGGTCATCCTTAAAATAATTATGTATAAGTAAAGTTTATTAACTATAAATTTTCCCTTAAAAATTTGCTAAGCCTAGTTGAAATTAAAGCCTAGGTCTAAGTAGGGTATGAGGACTAAAAATAAATTAAGCAATAAAAAGGAGGGGGGGGGTAAAATTATTTTAAAAAAAATGTTGTTTATGTGCAAAACTTACTAAATTCGAACTTAGACAAA
Source organism: Picea mariana (assembly GCA_032191745.1). NCBI lineage: Eukaryota > Viridiplantae > Streptophyta > Pinopsida > Pinales > Pinaceae > Picea > Picea mariana. The sequence goes on from JASDQU010280277.1 coordinate 9,732, forward strand.
AAGAGGAAATTAAATGCAAAAGGAATGTGGAACATAGAAAGGAATATAGTCTAGAGAACTTTCCTAAAATGAACTCAACTAAGCTTTAAGAAGGTCACCAGTCATTAAGGGAATTTGAGGGAATAAAGGGACAACAAGGAGCATTTTTAGGAACGCTTTTAGGTGGGTGAGGGAAATTGGCAATTTAATTTAATTAATTAAATGAATTTCTGGTGCAACTAAGGGATTAGGTGACAAGTGTATGGGGGAGAATATTTCCTAATTAATTGTTAATAAAACTAATTTAATGTGCAAATGGAAAGTTCACTAAGAAGAACTCTATAAAAGAGATGGTAGAGGAGGGAAATGGATCACAACTAGGAAGTGTAAGGTTATGCTGTCGGATTTTTCTTGACTGATTTTTCTTGTGGGATTTAGGATACCCAGCTCGAATAGAGAGTGGTAGCTCGACCTTGCGAGGTGAGATGGGATATATATTTCTATGGTTGTGTGCATGGCCCCTTTGTGGCTTGGGGGGAGTAGGGGAAAGAAGAGTACCCCGAGCATTGGTTGGGAGGTACCGGTGAGGTCTCAGCGATTAGCAACAAAGGATTTGGATGGAGCACAAGCACGGGACAACAACTTCAGATTCTTCGCCTTTCAGTTACGTTACAAATGTCTAATTTCGCAATTTGAAAGTAGTTAAATTTTGTATGTGGATTAAATGTAGATGTAACTATTAATGGTTTTCTAGATCTGTGTGTCTGATTTAAGGGTTCCTTGCCCTTTTTATTTTGCTTCTTGTACCTTTTTCCCAGCTATATTTAGTGTTCACATCTGAAAATCTGCCTTTTTGGTTTTTCAAATCTCTAAGAATGCTTTCCCTTTTCCACCTCAAACTTTGCATTTTTTTTTAAATGCCCAGAACATTCAACTCGGCTCTGTTGTTTTATCTGGTCCCTTCATGGTTTTTTTTTACTCTGCGTATGCACTTTCCCTTGGGCGCTATGTTGCTTTACTCTTCGTGTCTTACTAGGTATTTTCTTTTCCTTTCATTCTCATCTACATTGTTGAGTGACGCCCAGGCATAACCCACATGAAATTTTCTCTCATCTCTACGTTTTTGCCAGCCCTAAACCCTATGTGTTTATCCCTTTGTTCATGGAAGTTTTTGCGGCTTTACACTACCCAAGCATGTAAACCTTATGGGATTGTCAACTGGTTAAGTGTTTTAAAGGATTGAAACTTTGTAATGGTGGTATTTCCCATGTTGTTTTTAGAATACAAACTCGAAATTTATTTGAGCATTTATGTTTTGTTTATGTTTAATTTTTTGAATTTTTATTTCAAAGTATTTAATTGGTGGAACGATTTTGGGGCTGCAACATTAGCTTGACCTTCCTGGGCACCTCTGCATTTATTTGTTGTCCGTTCCTTCAAGCTTAACCAACCCCAAATCTATTCGCTGCCTATAATTGTAAATTCGATTTTTTATGCAGGAGCATCATAAGCAGTCAGCCAAGCAAGCAACGTAAAAGGCGGAAGACAGCTGGAAAAGCACCAGCGCACGTTTTTGAAATGTTTTGAAAAATTAATGAAGCGGATATTAATGTGATAGCTGGGGGAAGCGTACTTACATTTATATCTTAGATGTTGTAAACAGATCTTGGGCACTGCTCTGATCTGTAGAATGTAAACGCATTTATACGTAATTAATGAAAGTAGGTAGATTTGAATTCATAGATTAGACAGTTTAAAGAGTAGGAGGGAAAACGGATATAGACACCCTCACCCTTGTATCATTGTAACAATAGATGATTATTCAAAATTCATAAGCTGTAGAGCTGTAGCAGAGAGCTGTAGAGAAGAACCCATGTACATGAGTACTTTAGTTAATATATGAAGCTTTGACTCAACTTTCATGGTGTTATGATGCTTACTATTTACATTTGTTGAATGGTATGTTTACAATTGATTTGTTTCTCTATTATGCATTTGCTTCNTTTCAATGTTGTGTTGTGTATGATTTCATGTTGAGTATATGAAGTCTGAGAGAGGAGAAGAATGAGTTTCAATCATTTCTCTTCCTGAGAATTCCTGCAAGGAGTGCAGTGAACATCCGCAAGGTGTGCGTTGATGAGGGTATGAGTTTTATCTCAGAAAGCTCAGGAGAGATACCGTTGTTCTCATACCAGATGAAGTGCAAGTGAAGCATAGAGCCGTGCAAGGTGTGCGCAGGCCAATTGAAGCCTTGGATTTTATAAATCCAGAAGGAAGGTTGAAGGACCATTGTTGCAAGGAGTGCATAGGGTCGGAGATCCAAATAACCAGAGCTTGTTTTAAGGTTTTCCGCAAGGAGTGCGAGCAAGGATCCTTTTGGGAATATTGAGTTTACAAGTGAAAGCTCAGGAGGGATTTAACCTTTGAAGTGCTCAAAGGGAGACAGAGATTGAAATTGTCTCATAGAAGTTAAGTTCAGGAGGGAGAACGCCGAGTCATTGGATAGGGGTCAGTGAATAGCGCATCTGGTGGTCAAAATTCTTCATGGAGAACTCGTGAAGTCGCGAGGACCGTAGGATCCAGAGGAGCTGCAAGGTGGTTAGAAGTTGGACGAATTCGCCACCCTATCATCAAGAACCAACGTGGACCATTGATCATGGTTTGTCTGAGCCGTCAGATCATTTCATAAATTTGGGATCCATAAGTTCGAAGTGCAGACCAAAATCCTTGGTCACTCTAAAACCCGAATCATGAAATGGATTGCTAAGGGTGAAATTTCAATATTTTGGGGTTCGTCATACCGAAAATTCTGATGACAAGGAGTCGGGGCCCTTTGCATTGAAAATCCTGAAGTTGTGAAATGTGAAGTATCCTTGAAGGGAATTTCAGCATTTCAGGAATCGTCATTTCGACATTTCCGTTGACAAGGAGTCGGGGCACTTTACACTGAAAACCCCGAAGTCGTGAAACGCGAAGTATTTTTGAAGTGGCGTTTCGGCATTTTGGGGTTCGGGAAACCAATAAGACAAGTGATTTTTGGAACTGAGAGTTTCAAACCCTCGGTACACGAAATCCCAAAAAAGGGTCGTTATTTTGGAATTCGGGAATTGGTGCGATAAGTGAGTTGNTTCTGGCATTTCGAAATTCGGGGAATCATAAGGAAAGATGAACGATTGTTGGGTCGTTTGCTCAAGTCCCTAAAAGCCGAATTTAGTGGCAACAGGTGGTGTGCTTTGGAGTGGTCAACCCTCATTGACAATTCACATTTCGTCATTTACCAAGTGCTGTGGGGATATATCAAGACTCTCCAACTCTCGAAACCCAAAGTCCTTTGTGGCTCAAACAAAGGGTTTGATTAACCCTTGGCGTGGTTTTAGTGAAGATCCTGTGCGGATCTTGACCTGAGGGCAGGGGGTCTGCGTCAGTGTGGTATTAGATCTTAGAACATATTCTTTTCTTTCTGTAGCAGAGAGAAGGGAGAAAATTTCACAGCCATGCTACCGAGAAGAAGATACAAGCAAATACCTAATCCAGCAGAGGAAAGAGAAATGTTAAGAAGAAGAGATAGGCAAATACCTGATCCAGCAAGGGAAAGAGAAATGCGTGAGTTACGTGCCAGGCTTGACGCTATGGAGACAAAACAGAGGTGCACAGTCGATGCTGGAGATATCAGCTAGGCTGAAATTTGCTGCCAACTAAGGATAAAGAGGTGAAAACAGAGACGAGAAACATTGTACTTCTCATGAGTGGGAAGGAACTTCTTAATGAGGTTAAGAAGAAGGAAGACACACAATTTATTGTGGTCGGGAAGCCCAGAATTGTTTTGACCAGTACAAGGATAGATGATTTACCAAAAGAAATCCAGGAGTTGTTGGAAGAGTTTGCTGATATAGTAGTGGACGAACTACCTTGTTCGTTGCCACCTGTCAGGAGTATAAGCCATCATATCGATCTTATAACTAGATCCAGTTTGCCGAACAAAGAAGCATATCAGTTGATTCCACAAGAAAATGAAGAGGTTAAGAGACAGGTCTAGGACTTAATGGACAAAGGATTGATTCGAGAAAGCTTGAGTCCATGTGTTGTTCTGACAGTGCTTATCCCAAAGAAAGACGGAGGCTGGAGAATATGTACAGACTCAAGGGAGATCAATAAGATTACCATCAGATACAAATTTCCATTGCCAAGGATGGATGACTTGATGGATTGCTTGAGTGGAGCAAGATTTTTTTCAAATATTGATTTGAAAAGTAGATATCATCGAATTCGAATGAGAGAAGGTGATGAATGGAAGACAACATTCAAAATGAATGAGGGGCTATATGAATGGCTTGTCATGCCATTTTTCTTAATGAATGCGCCCAGTACTTTCATGAGATTGATGAATGAATTCCTAAAGGATTTCATAGGGAAATTCACCATTGTATATCTTGATGATATATTAATTTTCAGCAAGACAAACGTAGAACACTTAAATCATTTAGCTATAGTAATGAGAAGATTACAGCAAGAGAAATTGTTGATTAATATGAAGAAATCATCATTCATGAGAACAGAACTCATTTATTTGGGTTTTGTTATCTCTGCAAATGAGCTGAAAATGGATCCGGAAAAGATAAAGGCGATTAAGGATTGGCCATCACCGAAGAGTATATTTGAAGTACGAAGCTTCCATGGTTTGGCTAGCTTCTACAGGAAATTCATCCGAAATTTCAGTGGAATTAGTGCACCGATGATGGATATGGTGAAGAAGAGACATAAATATTTTCACTGGACGGAGGAAGCAGAGAAGAGCTTCAATCTACTAAAAAAGAAGATCATTGAGCAACCAATTCTGGTTTTGCCAGATTTTGATAAGACATTCCAGGTCAGGTGTGACATGAGTGGATTTTCAATTAGAGTGGTCTTGAGTCAAGACGATAGGTCAGTCGCATACTTCAGCGAAAAACTGAATGAGGCGAAGATTAAGTACTCCATAAATGACAAAGAATTCTATGCAGTCATACAAGCATTGAATAAATGGACACACTATTTGGTTCCCAAGGACTTTTTTTTGTACAGCGATAATCATGCTTTGCAATTCGTGACTCGAAAAGAGAAGTTGAACCAAAAGCATGCTAAATGGTTTGAATTCATGCATAATTTTACTTTTG
>JASDQU010280279.1:0-14755 GCA_032191745.1 Picea mariana
TAACAAGTTGCATGTCGAAGTAAAGAGGAAGTAAACAGAAGATAATTAATTATTGGATGGATAATTAATTATTGTAGGAATAATTAATAATTGGAAAGATAATTAATTATTACATGAAAATCAAAGTGGTTGTAAATAGAAGATAACAGATTGCATGTTATCATGAGTTGTATAATTAATTATTGGAGGGATAATTAATTACTACAGGAAAAGCAGATTGGAGTGAACAAAAGATAACATGTTGCATGTGAGTTGCATGCCAACATGAATTCCATGTCATTAATAAATTTATTCTATATAAAAAAGATAAGAGTCCATTGCAAATCACTTCTATGTATTCACCTCTGAGCATACAAGATGGAGATTTGAAGAAGTGATTTGAGGTCAGAAAAGTCAAGTGAAGTAAGGAGTTTGTAGGAGCCGAGAGTAAGGAGAAGGTGTTTCATACCAGAAATTCTTGAGTATATCCATGAGTTTCAGAAAGAAAAGCACAAACATCCACGTGTTGTAGTGAGGAAAAGTGTGGATACCCATAGGCTTCAGTGAGGACAGTCACGGACCTGTGAGGAAAATTCCAAGAAGATCAGGGATCAAGAACTTAGTTCAACTTCAGAATGAAGGTATGTTTTCCTGAGTGTGTTAAGAAGTTATTTTGAATATATCAGGAACAAGTATGTCTCAGTAATTCATAAGTTGTTGGTTTGGAGAATTCTCTTATGGATTTTGGCATGAGGAATAAGTGGTTGCAGTATTAATGAGATATTGATTATAGTAGCAGCAACAGAGGTATCATAAGCAACAACAAAAAGAGGTTATCATTTACAGCAAAAGAGGTAGTGATAGGTTTGTCTATAGTTATATTTTAGGGTGGTTGGATGGGGCAAGGAAAGGGGGTTGTAGCCTCCTTCTGGTTGAAGCCATAAAAATAGGGAGTTGGAGCTTCATTTAGGTTGCAGCCTTTAAATGGGGGGTTGGATTATCCTTCCAGTTGTAGCTGGAGAAATAGGAAGTTCATGCTTCCAATGAATGTAATCTTTGACAAATAATAAAAGAATTCCGTGGTTTTTTCTTGCATTGGGTTTCCACATAAAACTTTAGTGTACTATGTTTATGTGTTGTTTATGCATTGATTTATGATACTGATGCTATATTGAATTTTGATTGAATATTTATATTGTGATTAAAGAAAGAAAAGTACTAATACTAATTCACCCCCCCTCTCAATATTCCAACAAATACACATATAGAAAAGTTGTCAGCTTCCATAAGTGCGTATATATGGAAGCACTTATGTAATTGCGCATATAGAGAAACACACATATATGGAAACCAACTTCCATATATGCACATATACAAAATCCAACTTCTATAAATGTGCATATATGAAAGTGTGCATATATGGAAGCCAACTTCTGTATATGCCCAAAGATTCCATTTATAACTTATCTCCTATGGGTTCTTTAACATGTTGGATGGTAAACAATTGTTGCTACAAAATTAAATGGAGGATATTATCTAGAGTCAAACTCCCTAAAGCTTGAGAAGAGGAGACACTTTACCTTTTAAAAGTCAAGAGTGAATGAAATTTTACTTTGAAGAATAAGTTGTATTTGTTGAAAACATTACACAAAAAAATTGTTTCTCTAATATAATTTTTTATCACTATTGAATTATGACCTCATGAAATTTGAATATTTTCTCGAGTGGCAAGGTTAGACACAATCAAGATGGTACTTGCATTGGTTGCATGGTATATGTGGACAATTTATCAGCTAGGTGTTAAATCGACTTTGTTAAATGGTTATGTGGATGAAGAAATTTATGTAGAACAAACTGAAGGTTTTTAAATTTCAGGTAAAAAAAATCATGTTTATAGGTTGAAGAAGGCTTTGTATGGTCTCAAACAAGCACTAAGAGCTTGGTATTCAAGGATTGATAAATACTTTCAGGATCATGGCCTAGTTAAGAGTTCATTTGAACCCAATTTTCATACCCTTCAGTTAAAACAAGATATTCTAATTGTTGCATTATATGTTGATGATTTAATCTACAAAAGGATTGARTTAAYATATTGAAAATRTGTTCATGATTGATTTGACATATTGAAAATAATGTATTATAAAAGAGATTGATTTGAAATACTCAACAAGTGTGATATTTTGGTCCAAATAGTTAGTATTTTTTCTTTTCCATTTATCATATTGAATGTATTTGAGAGTTCAACTAGACAATATCTTCCTTCTATTCCATTATCATATAAAAGGCATTTGAAACTTAAAAAAAACAAGGGAATTAGTTGCAAAGCAGCTAGTCCCTGCCTTTAAAATAAATTAAATATTATGTCAAACCAGAAAAGAAAACTCAAAATTGAAAACTCATGAGTTTATTTTAAACTTGTATAATCATTATTGTAAATTTTGAATTATACCGTTATAATAATTATTACAATCATTATCGTTGTTACTTTTGGAAATGATTATACACACACACATTTGAGTTATAAATATTTCAACTTATTTCAAGACTAAGTTATTTAAAATTAGCAATTAGGTTATCAAACATGGCTCCCACTCCAAAGTATTTCATTTTTCTCCTTCTATCTATCACTTAGTTCACCCTCGATGAAAAATATTGAAGTTGCATCATGAGATATATATTACATTTATAATAATGAATTGCTTTAAGCCCCAACTGTTTAGTAGTAATGGTATTTATGCTACTAGTAGTACTTATGTAATTCAAGGATTTGTTCAAATGTCAAAGTGCCACCCTAACATGTTAGAGGATATGTTCAAGTATCACCCTAACATCTTAGGCTAAACAATAGCTATCTATACTATTAACTTATTTGTTTGTATTATTACGTAATTAGTTCATTTTAGTGGTGGGAGGTATTGAATCTTTTTAACATGTTAGACTAAGCAATAACCATCTATAACTATGTAGACTATAAAATTTTGTTTTTTGTGTCATTATGTAATCAGTTCATTTTAGTGATGAAAATTATTGGATCCTTTTAAGTCACCCAATCCAATTTACATTTGTCACAAATTTGTTCATATGCTAGTATCACTCTAACATGTTAAGGTAAACCAATACTATATGGATCATGAAATCTCTTCTTACATTATGAGACTGAGGGATGGTAGTATTCCCAAACATTTCTATCTTGTGATTTATGGAATTATAACTATGTAGTAAGTTTGAAACATCCAACATTTCAAGTGCACAGTCCACCCATTATAGGGCACCCTTGAAGAAAGAATGAAAGTAAAAAGTGTTGAAGAAAAGCTTTATAAACGTCGGGCGAGAAGGGAAAGTTAGAGAGAAGTGGAAAAAAATAGAATCGTTGAATGAATTAATTTGTTACCAATTAATACAAAATAATGAATTAATAATAATTTTAAGAACTTAAATATTGAGAGTTAAATAAAAGGTAAGGAAGTAGTTGTTGAAATAATTAAATTGTTACTATTTAATAATTAGGTTATAAGGGGAGGGAATTTTGTTTTAATTAAAAGAAAAAGTAATAATAAATTTATTTTATTATTATTAAGGTTTAAATTTGATATTGTCGGAGGGTGGTCTTACAGAATAAAGGAAAGGCTAACTCAAAGTTAAAAGATAGAAGATAATGAAGATGACTACTAATTCAAATATGAAAATAATAAAAAGGAAAGGGTTATAAAATGAAAATTAAAGGAGTTTAAGAATTAGAAGGAACTTAAAAAAAAAAAAAGGAGGTCGATAATAAAAAAGTAAAAAAGTGGGTTTAAGTCTCATGGTCTCAACATAGGTTCCAGAGGGCTCATTGTTAGTAATATATAACTTCCAAAAATGTTTTGATTTATGTCATAATTATGGTATATTTAAGGAAGTCATGTATCTTAATATAAAAATGATGTTAATGAGGACACTCATAAAATAGTGATATCTTATAATTTAATATGATTGATATATTCCAAAAATATATAATGATTGATGAACTAGTCTAAATCACAATATAATATTTCAAACACAAATTTTCATTAAACATTCCACATAATTTGAAATCTCTAGTTGTCTTACACCCCAATTTTGAGATGATTTTAAAATTAAGCTATAAAAAACTTCAAAGGCCTATAAATTATTTAAAAATGTAACTCAAAGCTCTTATCAAATTGTGTAAAGAAAACATTATAATAACAAACATTGAAACTGGGAAGCTAAAGAGAAATGTTCATTAATAGAGTATAGTGAAATTTTGTGAGTTAAATTAACACATTAGATAACAAGAGTTTTAAGGTGATTTACATTATTAACCACAAAATGGTTCTTATGAAATCCAATCTGGTTCTTATGAAATCCAATCTCTACAGTCCACCTTCGTTACATGATCCTACATAATAACCATTACAACCATGCAATAAATTAATACAAGTAGTAAAATTTATTGGAGATTTCAATTTATCAGTGAATATAGGCCTACATACATTGTTAATAAATGGTCATTTATTATTATAATTGAAAAAAAAAAACTAAATAAATAAATAGCTTTAGGGATTATGATTAAGGAAGAAACCAAATAACTAGATTTAACATTACTCTATTTTTAAAAAAATAGAAAAGTCTTGTGAATATAAATGTAGTAAATTCATGAGACATTGGTATTATTTAAAAAGGTAAAAAAGTATTGTGAATATTTTTAAAAGTAAAAAAAAAGAAAAATTGTGAATATAAATATAGTAAAATATTGAAACGTTGGTATTATTTAAAAAAGTATTGTGAATATAAATATAGCATATTATTGAGAGATTGGTGTTGGTGGTTTTAATTGCCTTTTTTGGACACTTAAACAACACTTCACATTAGTTATCAATCCAAGGTACGTCTATTATTCCAAGGTTACATGCAAAGTCTACGCAGGAGAGTAGTAAAGGAAACAACTAGATGTGACTAATATAGTCTGAAATCTCAATCATCAATATGTCAACCAAACAATTGTAGACCTATGATAATTATAAAGAGAATGCAAGTGCTATAATTTAAGAAATGAAATCTATGTACAAAAGAATTCTTACAATCATAAATCCTTAACAACAACTTTAACAATATTGATCTAAATTCTATAAGTTCCTAGCAACAGTAAAGAAATCAATCCAATTCCTATAGTAATGACACCAACAGAAATCCAATCCTCACTCGATCAATCCTATATTATGTCTTGTAAGAAATAGAAAACAAGAAGTGGATTAGCACACACATAAACCAATACAATGAAGATTACAGAACAATATAAATAAATCAAAAGCACTAATGTAACTCCAACACCTGACCACTGAAGGGGGCCTTCCTCCACTAATCAGGGATGCAAAGATTAATCACAAATTAACACTCAGTGAATAAAATCTCGCATACTCTATTATATAAAAGATACAATAGTCTCAATGATCTTGCTACAATCTTGCTCTTTAGCTATGTTGTTTCTATGTTTGTCTCCTTCAAGGATCCTTAATACATTTATATATATGTTGGATGGAAAAATTTCCCAATAGAATATCTAGACAAATCAATACATAATTAGCACGAAATATATAATACATAATTGGCACGAAATTTATTGTGCATGTATGTTGTTACATAACTTGTATAAAATAGAGAAACTTGTTACACATATCTCATATTATCTCCAATGGTTGGTAACCCCGTATCATGGTAGTGACTTATCGTTGTTGGAGTTATTTCACACACACCTATGATTTCTTTTTCCTAAGGTTTTTCCTATGTTTATTAGTCATTATTCAGTCTCCTATATTTTAGGGAGAATATTCCTCTAGGAGAATATTCTCTTCAGTTTACACTTCAGTTTGATCAGTTGAGTGGAGTCTAGATGCCGCATTGGTATTATCACCATGCATCATTGAGATCATCACCAGATAATGCACCTTATCCTTGGGATCATCACCATACTAGCACATTACTCGTGATTCCATGATCTCCTCCTCACTTCACTCTGTTTCAGTCAGTTAACTAAAGACCGATAGACTAGTTAACTCAGATAGGTGGTAGTTCACTCTCGTAACTACCCGAGAGACTATACTAGGTGGCAGTTTACTCCCGTAATTGTTGGTGTGTGTCTAGATCACTCTAGACCACCACTATGGCGCATTGGATTCTCCTCCAATGTGCATTGGTTGAGTTATACAAATTATATCATGTGTAAATTATCATTCATTCATTTGGTTAATGAGAATTCTTTCATTCTTTCTCTCCTGCTTCTCTTTTCTTCTATTTTCTCTGCAATTGTGTATGTCAATTCCCAGCTAGATCTATTATGTGCAGGTTCAACACATTTACATGGTATCAGATCCAATAGACTGCTAGGGAAAATACACACCAAATTATTTTTGCAGGTATCGGAGATTGAAGACAACGGGAAAATGGAATTTCCAAAAGAATTCATTCTTACACCTTACAAATTATTTGCATGGAAGGAGAATATGATAATGCATCTTCGAAGCAGAGGATTGTACAAGTTAACCATGAGCACAGAGGCAGAACCAACATCAGCGGTAGAAAAATCCAAGTATCTAAATCAAATGGATGAAGTGTTCATAACAATTTGCAGTCTCATTTCTCCTAAACTCCTCTTTCACATATCCTCATGTAAAACCCCTAATGAAGCCTAGACCACCATGGAAGGGATTTTTGGAAAATAGGATGAGATGAGGGGACACATGCTCGAGGTGTAATTTCTCACATTGGATCCAAAAAGCTTCGACAATCTCCAATATTTTTTTACCAAATATAAGGATTTGTTGTCACAACTCAAAGCTTGCGGGGTTGATAAATCTAAGGAGGAGAAACAAATGGTTCTCACCATTCTCTTAAAAATTGGTCCAGAATACTCAGTTTTTGTATCCACATTTCATTCAGTTAGATTCTGATATACCTGGACGATGCCCTCTCTTGAGGCCTTTATCAAGTCTCTGACACAAGAGAAGAACAAGCTCATCAATATGGGAAAAATCAAAGGCCCAAAGGTGCATGCACTTACTGTGCAAGATGGAAGTGGTCATCCATATCAGAAATATAAATACAAAGACAAAAGGAAAGCACATGCAAATCCAAAGAAGTAAGGGTACTCAAAACCATTCAACGATGCCTCTGGATCCAAAGGTGGAAAGGGAAGAAAAGGGGAGAAATGCACTTACTACCATAAATAATTCCATCCATAATCTACATGTATGCAGAAATAGATAGATATAATGACCCAAATACTTCATAAAAACAACCTTGGATATGGAATCCCTGAGGGTGCCAAGAAGAAGAATCCAGAAGATTAGAATCCCAAGAAAGGCAATTCTAGCCATGCTTTGATTTCCATCAACTCCTCTCTCGATGCTTGGATCATAGATTCAAGAGCATCACACCACATGGCTACCACAAAAGAAGTCTATTCTTCATTGAATGCATGCAAAGGTATTCCTATTCGGATGGGGGATAACTCTCCAGTCGAGGTCACCGACAAAGGAAGGATTGAACTCACAAACATAAGCTTCAAGAATGTGTTGCACGCTCCCAAAATTTTCGTCAATATTCTCTCCATGTATCAGATGACTAACTTCGACATTGGAAAGAGATTCATATTCACACCTAATGTAATGGATATCTATGACATGCAAACTAATTCCATGGTTTCTACTGGTGAGGTAAATCATCAATCTAGATTATACACATTTTCTGAATTTATTGAACCAGATTATGCATTATTGCTTACCCATGTTGAGGAAAGTAGTAGGATATGGAACGAAAGGTTTGGGAATTTAAATTTCAGATATATGCAACAACTTAGAAAGCAGGGAATGGTTGATGGTCTACCCGACATCCACTTCTCCAAAGGTATTTGTGAGGGATGTGTTCTTGGAAAACACCCTCAAGAGAAATTCGACAAAGGAAAGACTCATAAAGCTTCATTTCCTTTAGATCTAATTCATAGTGACCTCATGGGCCCTTTTTTGCATCCATCAATCAGTAAAGAGAGGTACGTGCTCATTTTTGTTGATGATTTCTCACACTTCACATGGATTTTCTTTCTCGGGAAAAAATCAAAGGTCTTTCAACACCTCAAAGATTTCAAATCCCTTGTTGACACACAGTCAGGAAAGAAAATCAAATTCCTTCGAATAGATAACGGGGGAGAGTATGTCAACCATGAGATACATACTATTTGTCATGAGGCAGGGATTATGTTGCAACAAAGGGTTCCCTATACTCTGTAGTAAAATGGAGTTGTTGAGAGGAAAAATAGATCTCTAAAAGAGATGGCATCTTGCATGCTACATGCAAAGTCACTTCCACAGAGATTATGGGCTAGAGCACTTGATTGTGGAACCTACATCCAAAAAAAATCTCCCCATAGATATGTCAAGGATAAGACCCCCTACAAGGCTTCGAGAGGCCTCAAACCAGAAGTGACCCACTTCCGTATTTTTGGTTCATGTGCATGGGCCTGAATTCCCTCTGAAAAGAGGAAGGCACTTGATCCACAGAGCACAGAGTGTATCTTTGTTGGATACCCCAACGATGTGAAGGGATACAAACTTATTGATCTTTCCTTGGACCGACTCATCATTGAGTGAAGTGTCCAATTCGAGGAAAGTGTCTCGCATGTACCTCGACAACCGCATGCATAAATTTTTGTTCTTCCACCTGTCAGAGATGATGAGCATGCACATGCTGACTCTTCTTCATATGAGAGTTGTGATTCATAGGATTCAAATGATCCAGATACAGAGTTAGTACAATTGGATGCAGATTCAGTGCATCCAGATGTAGATGCAGAGCCAAAGTAGAGGCCCAACTGGGCCCAAACTACTCTTCAAGATGCAGGTGATATTTCCGGTGATCCAGCTAATACTAGGAGGGCTCGATCTGACTTATAGGAGCCTCCTCTTGCACTCACTGCCACTGAACCAATGCCTCCCAGGCATCTTTTCTTGGTTCAGTATTCATATCCATAGTCTTATGCCAAGGCTACTAGAAATCTCTTTTGGGAATCCACCATGCAGGAGGAGTACAAATCCCTCCTCAAGAACCAACCTTGGGATATGGTTCCCGTTCCTTTTGGAAGGAAACTTGTCAGGTGCAGATGGGTCTATAGGACCAAGAGCACATCGGATGGAAAAATTAGCAGATACAAAGCCAAGCTAGTTGCCAAAAGTTTTCAGCAGGTGCATAGAATTGACTATGATGAAACCTTCGATCTAATAGCAAATATGGATTCCACACGTTTGGCACTTTCCATTACGGCATCCAAGGGATGGGAAGTCCATCAGATGGACTTGAAGAACGCATTTCTTCACGACGATCTCTCTGAGGAGATCTATATGGAGCAGCCCCAGGGATTTATGTAGGATTCATCTTTGGTTTGTCGACTGAAGAAATCTCTTTATGTCCTCAAGAAGGTTCCAAGGGAATGGTATGCCAAGATGGACTCCTATCTATTTTCACATAAATTTTTATGTTGTAAGTCAGACTCGAATGTTTACATGCTCAGGACAGCTAATTCACTTCTACTCCTAGTTCTATATGTTGATGATTTGTAGATCACCGGTTTCTCGAGTTCAGCGATTGCTGCAGTCAACAGGATTATGCATGACAGGTTCTTGATGACATGCATGGGTCTGCTACACTTCTTCCTTGGACTCGAGATCAGTCAGGATGCATCAGGCATCAAATTGTCTTAGGCCAAGTATGCACGAGATCTCCTTGAGATATTTCACATGATAGACTGCAAGTCTTCCCCGACTCCTTTCCTATCAGGAGTCAGACTTGAGGATGGTGGGGGCACTCCATTGGTTGACAACACACTTTACAGACAACTATTGGGGAGCTTCTTGTATCTCACACACTCCATACTATACCTCTCCTATGCAGTTGGAGTAGTCTCCAGGTTCATGCAAGAGCTACATGAGCTACATTGGAAGGCTACAAAGTGTATCATTCGATATGTACATGGCACCATCACCTTTTGGATTCATTATGAAACATACTCTACATTGGACCTCATCGGGTTCACTTATTTTGACTGGGCTAGTGATAGCATTGATCGCAAGTCCACATCTGGTTACTCACTCAGTCTTGGTTTTGGGCCTATCTGTTGGTCAAGCAAGAAGCAGGTTGTTATTTCTCTATCTTCAGCCGAGGCAGAGTACAGAGGGGTAGTTAACATAACCATTTAGGCTATGTGGGTACAACATTTTCTCACTGAGTTGAGCATTCAGTTTCATCGATCGATCGTCATCTGGTGTGACAACCAGAGCACTTTGAAGTCCTCCAGAGATCTAGTTCAAAGGCAGCGGACGAAGCACATCGAGATCCACATGAACTACATCTAAGACTTAGTACACGTGGGGATCATCAACATGCAATTTTTTCCTTCAGCAGAACAGACTGAAAACATCTTCACGAAGACCTTCACTGAGCAGAAGTTCCATTCTCTGTGAAGTCATCTTGGAGTGAAGGATACAGTTTCCTAGCAACTTTCGGTTCTTATTTTTACATACATTGTACTTTGAGGGGGGTGGTTCCCATGAGGTTTTCCCTCTTTCCTCGTTTATTTCAGTGTATCTTTTGTATTTGGGTACCTAACATAGCCTCGTTGCTGGGACCCATTCTTTATTTTCACCATAGTGATGTTCAGGGGGGGTGTTGGAGTTACTTCACACACACCTAGGATTTATTTTTCCTAAGGTTTTTCCTATGTTTATTAGTCATTATTCAGTCTCCTATATTTTATGGAGAATATTCCTCTAGGAGAATATTCTCTTCAGTTCACACTTCAGTTTGATCAGTTGAGTGGAGTCTAGATGCCACATTGGTATTATCACCTTGCAACATTGGGATCATCACCAACTAACGTGATTTGTCTTTGGGATAATTTCTAGACTAGCGCATTACTCATGATTCCCTGATCTCCTCCTCACGTCACTCTATTTTAGTCAGTTAACTGAAGACTGATAGACTAGTTAACTCAGCTAGGTGGTAGTTCACTCCTGTAACTGCCCGAGAGACTAAACTAGGTGGCAGTTTACTCCCATAACTGTTGGTGTGTGTCCATCTCACTCTATACCACCACTATGGTGCATTGTCTTCTCCTCCGGTGCACATTGGTTGAGTTATACATAGTATATCATGTGTAAATTATCATTCATTCATTTGGTTAATGAGAATTTTTCCATTCTTTCTCTCCTGCTTTTCTTTTCTTTTATTTTCTTTGCAACTGTGTATGTCAATTCCCAGCTAAATCTATTCTATGCAGGTTCAACACATTTACAATCACCACGCTGACATCTTTGTTCATTATCTCACTTGAGCATTAGTCAAAAACCAGATGCTCAAGTGACACATCATGATCCTGGAAGAAACATCTTTAAAAATAACAACTTGCCAAGATAGTTGCATAATAAGATCCCTTCCTTGAGTTGGTACACTCTATCTACAACCTATAAGTACAAACTTTCCAAACCACCACATAAGTAATTCAAATCTAGTTAAAAATCACTCAACATCCTATAACGCTAAGCATGGAATCATAGGTAAAATGTTATCAAAAAGATAATATAGGGTAGTCAAAAAGGCTCCAAAACAAGATGAACAATTGTAAAAAGGTGGATTTCATGACCCAACAATTGGTATTATTTAAAAAATATTGTAAATATAAATATAGTAAATTATTTAGATGTTGGTATTACAATGTGAAAATAAAAAGTTAGATCTATAAGTTTCTTCACATATTACTACAATAAAACTCATTAAAATTTTCATAATCCAAAAAACTATAATTACTAGATCATATGTGGTTGGGACACATTTACTAGTTGTTTTCAATGCTTCACGTCCATTTTGAGTTGGACATATTAGTACAATAAAATTCTTACCCAACAATTTTTTTATAATTCAATAGAGATCATAATGTTTATAATAAATATAACTTTCATCCATAAAACTTATTTGTATTTTAATAATAAAAAAAAAAAATTACAAACAAAACTTTTAATTTTAAAATGTGTTCTATATTCCCATATATCTAGGAATAGGTGCAAAACTATCATTGTTAAAAAAATCCATAACAATACACATCACAAACCAATCAAAACATAAAGACTACCATTGGAGTAGATATAATTTTAAAAGGAAACCTTAGAATCTTTACCAAGACACTAGAACTCATTCTCTTTACATATCTAATATGCCCCGGCTCTAAGGGAATAGAACTCATTCTCTTTACATATCTAATATGCCCCGGCTCTAAGGGAATTGTTCCCTTGATATTGTTGGAGGATAGATTTATGTAAAAAAACAACCTTATTAATTAGCCACATTGAATATGCTTAATGAAATTCAATAGTTTATTGTGTTATAGGTTAATTACATAGAATGCATCCTACGACTTTATACAAATAAGTTAGCCTATCAAGTTTTTGAAATTCCAAAGGATTGGATTAGTTCCATTCTAATGGCATGCACATTGCTACACAATAAAGGACATGTTGAATAGGGTTTCTGGAGCTGCGAGTGATAGGGTTTCCGGCTCTGTCGTTTTGAGATTTGTCCTTTTCGGTTTTGCGGGTAGGTTTCACTAGCCGCATTCCTGGTTTACATGGAGATACGCGGGCATAAGACCCTTCCAGGACAAGCGGACAAGGTGTTTTGTGGCTGAGAGGATGGCGGCGATGGAGGATTCAAGCCCAGTGAGCATTGTCACTACATCGTGTATGGACGCGTGAAACTTCTGAGGTGATGTCAAATTCTCTGTGGCGGCGTTTAGGGGTTGAGGCGGCCTTTAGGGGCCGTGTTTCAAAATTTCTCCCCGAACCTGCGTTTGACTATTGGAGAGGCTCCATTTTTTATTTTCGGGCAACCTTCGTGCTTTCGAGGGCTCGATTCTAGGTGTGCTTTGGTGATTAGAGATGGATTTTTGCGGTGGAGGTGGCTTCGGGGTTTTGTTGTGGCCGGTTTCTTGTTTTCTCTTCGGTTTTCTAGACCCTCTTAACCTCTTTCTCCTTGGCTTGAAGAGGTTTTGGACCAAAGCTTTGAGGTCCACTCTGGGGGCATGAGGTGTTTTTGGTTATCACTTTGAGGTCCTTTGGGGGCATGCAGTGTTGGCAAAACACTTCAAGGTCCTTTGGGGGCATGCGGCTTCTGGTTTAGCTTCTTTTATGGTTTTTGTTGGGGTTTTTAGCCCTATTTTGTATCTCCTTTTACAGCCTGCTTGCTGGTTTTGGTGACTTTCTAGGGATGTATATGAACTTGTTTATGAGCATGGTCTATGGACTCGTTCTGCTATGAACATTTGTGGAGTCAAGAAGATGTAAAAAAATTATATTTTCATTAAGATAATTGAACAAATTCTATTGGAAAAAGTGAAGACACAAGGCTCAATATAATATTGTTAGCGAATGAGAGATTATATTTCACAATTTCTTCACTTGGCTTGGAGATTGTATCATTTATAAGAAAATAAAAATAACACATTCATAAATAATGTTCTCTGGGTTTGGTCTTTCAAGTTGATTTCTTGCATTTTGTCTCGAAAAAATAAAACCTTAAATAGTTAAATACTTAGACGAAGAATTCAGAAGAGATCAATGATTAATCTTTAGTGTATAAGATATTTATCCCCACTTTCTAAAAAAGTTTGGACACAAACCCACGGTTTCAAATTCCCCGGCTCAAGTGGAATTTCCCTAGTTAGTTGATAGTCATTTAGTTGCCTACATATAATCATTGACAATATCATTATGGATTTTTTTTTACAATATCATTATGGATTTTCATTGAACTAGGCTTGGATGCATTTAAATGTGAGAAATTACATTTTAATTGGATTACATTATAGTGAAATTTTAGATAAGTTGAGATCATTCTAAAATTAAATTATATAATTAATAGTAAAATTGTAAATTTTTTTGTTCAAATTATATTTTTAATATATAAATAGTTTCATCATTTTAAAAACTCTTATACTATATGGATTATGCTATTTCAACAACTAATATCTAATTTAAAAAAAAAATAATAAAAAACTATGAAAAAATAAAAATAAAAATAAAATATTTAAACCACTAGTATCCTAAAAATTAAAAAATTAAATATTTAAACCAGGCTAATACTAATAGAGTGGATTAACCATTAGGCCCTATCCCTTAAGTGTGGTCACCCAAGAAGAAGTCAATGTCTTGTGTACTTTGTCAATGGTCATATGAGACATGGACATCATGTTCTACTTCATTTTAGCAATAAACTCATTCGTTGTCGTCCTTATAAAGCTAGATGTTCTTCTACGAGCTTGTTTTATTGGCACTATTCTTACATCTATCCCCAGGGATTAAATGGAATCAAGTTTTTTTTGGACCACAGGGAACCACAAGTTTGTGGATTTAAATAGTAATTATATTAGGAAAATGCTTACACACTCATATTTGTTAGAATAATACAAATAGTAGGAGGAGCAGAATTTTAACTTGAAATTAACCAAATCACTTAAAATAATTACATATATTTGGCTTGTTTGGAAGATGAGGAAGACAGGGTCATATAGAATGAGCCCATATAAAACCTTCATATATGATAAAATAGACTACAAAATTTTCTTGTTCTAGATTTTGTACTCAATACCATAAAAGTCCTATGAAGCTTGTGTGGAAAAGTAAATGGATTTAGAACCATGGGAACATCTTTTACATTAATATAGATTAAAAAATGTGATAAT
>JASDQU010280282.1:0-14754 GCA_032191745.1 Picea mariana
AAGTAAGTCAATGTCTTCAACTATTTGGTAATATTCTCACCACTCACTCATTCTTGTCAATTATGTGATCATAATCAATGTATTTCTACTTTCTTTATTTAATGGTTGCAAATTACTAGATTTATTTATGCATTAATTGAATTAAAATTTGGTCCATTAAATTGTTAAGAATTGAGCACAAGCAAGATGAGACAAAAAATGAAGGAAAAGGCCTTAATGTACTGTGATGAACAGTATATTGACCTGATGATATGAGTTTATATTACATATATTGACTAGATGTAGATCTAGATCTCATTGACAACTCATCAGTGTATCATGACAACACCTCATGAATAGATGAGGTTTACAACTCATATCAATGTGCTCTCCAACTTTGTGATTGTCTAGAGACTCATAGTATAACATTCCCCCCCCCTCGGTCACAAGTATGAATAATTGTACCAATAAAAAACAATTGTTGGTATCATCTTCAATCTAAAACTATTGAACTAAGCTTCGATGAAAATATGCTTGAAAAACCACCAATATTTGGATATATTTATTCTAGAAGTGAATAGTTTCCATGCTTGAACATTCACATTCTATTGATTAGTTTTTATGACTAATAGGACTTTGAATCTTGAATCCTGACTATCATCATTTGACATATGATATTCTCCCCAATCATGTGCAAGGTGAGAAGTTTGTTGAAGTTGGTATATAGGATCCAAGCTTGACCTTTAGATTATTTATGTTCTTAAATGATTCATAGTTGAAGGGATCTAAGCTTAAGAGATGGATTCTTCATGTGGTGGTTTTGTTGGTTTACCACTAATCATCTTCCAATGATACTTGAACAATGTGGTGGTTTTTGGATTACAACTAACCATATTCACTCAAACAATGCATTGGTTTTTGGTTTACCACTAACCATATTCACTTGATACTTGAACAATGTGGTGGTTTTAGATTACCACTAACCAATTTTGAGTTGAATAGTGTACTCCCCCATGAAGGTGTTAGAGAGTATCTTTTCCATTAATGTGCTCCCCCCTTGAGGAGAGAGTACCATATTTTATTCATGTTTGAATTTTAGAGAACATATAGAATTAGATATGGATCATCACCAAAATCATCAGGAATAATTGTTTGAAATCTTTTTACTATTGTCATTTCTCCATCCAGTTATGGCTTTACCTATGTATTGACTAGATGGTATGACTAATGAAACTTCTTTACTTTTTTATTCCATCTCCATGAATTTATCCACCCATAATGAATTTTTTTCTTAACCTTCTTCCTCTTTTGATACTTTTCTGAGAGATTATTTGTCTACCCACAATGAAGAGAAGGAAGGAGATAAAAAACATTGTGTCTCCAAGTGACTGACTCTGTGACAATGTTGGCATTTATTATCAAGATGCTTAACTTCTTCAATAAATCATGTACTCACAAACTGAACTGGTTTGGACTAATCTAGGATATAAAAATTGTTTCCTTTGTCATATCCTAAATCGTGTCGAATTTTGTTGAATGATAATTCTTCTCAAGGTTTGAAAAACATCTTGGAAATATCAGTTTTTAATTTTTCATGTTCTTCTTTGTATCTTCAAATTCACATTTTCTATTGCAACTTCTTTCATTCTATGCTACTTCTTGGGACTCATCTTTGATAAAAATTTCCTCCATCAAATTTATGGAATATTGGACCATATCTTATGTGTCTTGTGCGTCAACTATTAAGTCTTTTGTATCACAATTAACATCAATCATTTGCATCATGTCTTGTGTGTAATGAGTTGCATCAAATTTTTTCATTATTTCATTTGTATCACATGTCACATCAATCATTTGGATGAACTCTTTTATAGAACATTTTGCATCAATCTTCTCTTTTAGATCTTATGTATCACAACTTGCATCAACCTTTTGATTTTTTGTATATGTTGCATCAATCATGTCATCAATGTGATTCTTCTTTTCTATTTATTTAATCTGAAGTGCATAAATCAATTGATCCTTCATTCTATTTCATCTCTAAGATCATTTGTTGACTATATTGTATAAATCACGTGATAAATTAGTTTTTTCTTTTGACCTAATGTCCACTCAATATTTTTAAATTGATTTTGCAATCCATGGTTGTCCTCTTGCAATTCCTTGATTTCCTTAGAGGCATTTTGTAAACACTTTCCTCCTTTACCCATTTATTGTTATTCTCTCGCTCGCTTGTCATGGTCATGTGTAATCTCTCTCTTGCTCTTGTTTATTTTCTTTCACTCTCACTTGATTGTACTTGTTTATTTTATATCAATCTCACTTGATTTGATGTTGCACTTATGGTGTTAAGTACTACCAATAATGGATCCTAAAGTGCGATTACAATGATTTGATATTTGACTTCATTATTCTAATTGCAGGAAGGTTGTAACATACCTTCCCACCCTTAGGTCGGGCTACGTTACCTTAAATAGGATGTAACACACCCAACCACCCACTCGCTAGGCACACTGCAGCCCCAAGACTCAATTCTTTGATCCAAATTCGAAAACAAAGGACTTCTCAATAATGTTAGAAGCATGCACACCACATGCATAAGACAAGATTCATGTCACAACATAAAAGAGATAAACAACGTGCCATGCACAACAAATAACCCACATACAGGCACATTAGAATACATATCTCAAACATAATTAAATACACAACGGAATACATTAAACAAAAAACACAGAGATCACTTATCTTTGCAAGTAAACGTTCACCAACTAGCTGCAGACCAAGGACGTTCCTCCCAACCAGAGACGTTTTTTTTTCATTTACTCTCAACAATAGGTCACCCCCGAGCTAAGGCTATGAATCCACAAGGACGGGTCCTAGGCCAATTCTAAATACACAGTAGTTGGATAAGTATCTCTCAAGTTTCCCAACCTCACAACAATCCTAATTTCCAGCTCTCTTTCCCCCTCAGCCTGCACAACCCCAAGAAATGAACACCTTTATCTACCATGCAGTCCCTCAGGTTGTTCCATTTCGCTCCCAGGCTCTAGTGCTACTGGTAAGGAAACCTCCCTACTGGAAATTCCAAGGACTCTCAGTTGTGGATAGTTCCATCTGAACTGCCATCAATTTCATGCACACAGGCATCCATTCCCTCCTGGAATGATCAATAAATCATTACAGCCATTCAAAGATGGCTCTCCTCTCCCTGCCATCCATTTCAATGCTCAGCCCAAGAGCACACGAACTAGCGGTAGTGAGTGAAGAGGAAGAAGAACCAGTGAGAAGAGGACGAACCAAGGGAAGAACGATCCCCTAACTTCACCCCAAGCCACCCTCATGCCGCCATTCATATCCATGCTCGGACCAAGAGCATACGGATGCAGCAAGAGTGAGGCTCCCAAAAATGAAGAGTGGAAAAGGTGTAGCAATGAAAGAATAAGAACAAGTGGACAAGCAAGCCCCCACACAAACCAAAGATAGGTTTATATAATTACTTAGAAATCAAGAACCACATGGCCTCCCCCAAGAAGCTCATGTAACCCCCTTTTCTCCATAAAATCAATTATGGGTAAATAAAATAATAATAACAAGACTTATCCCCTCAAGCCCCCTCTCTCGTGGAATCATTTCCCCCTATATCTTTTGTCCTTGCTGGTCTTGCAGCCAATGATGTATTTTATTAAAGTATATGAAGTATTACATTTCCTAGGCACTCTAGCCCCTTCTCAACTTTACCAGCTCACTAGCCTAAATCATATTTACATAATAGATTATAGTTCATAAGGGTTAGAACCGGGATGTTACATCCCCCTCCCCTTATTTTGGCACTGTCCTCAGTGCACAACACTATTCCAATATTATTAACATTACAAATCCAGGCCCTCTGGCCTTAATTCACGCAGGCGATCCAGCCCAATCTTATATACATAGGCACTCTGACCTAAAACATGTATGCATAGGCATGTTGACCTAAAACATGTATGATGATCTTTAGAATTTATATTTCTGGCAGCAGTTCCAACCAACAAGATCTCCTTCCCTCTCAACCCTTCACAACCCAAAGAAATGAACCCCTTTCTCTGCCATGTAGTCCCTCGGGCTGTTCCACTTCTCCCTGGCTTCAGTGCACTCAGCCAGGAAGTTTCAAAGTTGTGAGTTCCAGAACTCCAGTTGTAGCAAGTCCATTGGACTTTCTTCCTTCCATGCCTTTGTCATTTAGTTGCTCCAACATCACCTTCTTTTCTCTCATATTCTGGTACTTTTTTAGATCTTCAACATTCATTGTTTTCCTACAATATTTCAAATTAGTGAGCATGTCAGTTCAAAATTTGTGCATAAAATTCTCTTTCTTTCTCATATTGTAAGAGTAAATTTTCATAATCCAATAAAATACTTATTTTTTTGGTTCATGGATCTTCATCCATATGGTTGTCTCATTAATTTGGCTGATTGTTTTCCTTGATGTACCCATTGTGTGCATGACCTCAATCAAGAGCTATCAAAGTCTCCTCTTCCTTGTGGTCACTCACCTTCCATGCCCCGACTCAGGAATCCACTTCTCTGCTATGCAGTCCCTCGGGCAATCCATCTTGCGTGACCAAGGTTCTCTTGCACAAGAAGAAATACCCATCGTGTGCATGATCCAAATCAATAGTTTACAAGAATTATCAAGGTCTCCTCTTCCTTGTGGTCACTCACCCTACAGGCTCAGGCTCAGGCATTCCCTTCTCTACTATATAGTTCCTCAAGTGATCCATCTTGCCTTGCCAAGGTTTTCTCGCACAGGAAGAATTCCAGAGACTTTATCGAGCCTTACATTTGGGGCGTCCCTTAGACTTTCTCTTCTGAGGCGTCCCTCTGACATTTTGTTACCTCAACACAACATATTTTAGGCGATCATGGCTTACCACAGGGTTCTCATGGCTCAACAGTAGCCTTTTCCATGCTTTCCATCTTGCATATCCAACATCTCATCTGTATTATACACATACAATCATCACGAGATATCATTATAACTGTTTCAACATAAATGTCAAATCTGTTTTATACAAGAAAACACAAGTTTCCAAGCATGAGCTTTCTGCTCATAATGTTTGGCTCTGCAGCTGTAGATATCAGTCTTCCTTATGGGCTTGCATCCCTAACATATCCAAGACCATCCTACCTACTATTTCCTCGATTTACATTCAGCTAAAACAATTTTTCAGTAATTATCAAATCATAATTCCCAAAATTGTTTTATATAGGAAAAAATAAAACTTCTAGACATGAGCTTCTTCTCATAACAATTTGACTCTTGCAACTATAGGCATTGGTCTTCTTTATGGGCTTACAACACTACCATATCCCAAACCCATTTTCTCCTACAATTTCAACATTCCTCAGCCAAACAAATTGCCAATATCTCATGTACAAAATATATATTTTCATGGAAATGATTCAAAACAAAATCACAAAGTGCTCTCAGAATTGTTTACAGTTATAATTCAATTACTTTTATTAATCCAACTATCAATTGGAATGAACTCATCATTACATACACATGTATTATCCGTCACACAGAATTTTCATAATGCAACAGTTAATAAGATAACAATCAATGTGCCAATACCCATGGTCACATCTACACAATGAATCCATGCCTAGACTACATAATACCACATAACTATGTCATGTATTCCACCAAGATGAGTTGGAAGGTCTGGCCAACGATTCAGCACATCATCCACACACTTCCTACTTCTTGCCTAACTATTTGGTTACCTTCCTTTTCCACCCAAACACAACACCAAGAATATAATCCTTAAGTGTTCTTTAGTCTTGGAAAAGAGGTTGCAATCCAAACATCAGATATACAATATATACCATCGAGCACTCACATAGCGCTATGGCCCTTCCATATCCAACCATATTATGGCCCCACAGATGACTAGCTCTATGGATATTCATTGTTATATAAGGAGTATGTCTCCTGAATTAACCTGGTTATGATCCCATAACCAATCATAACATAATATGCAACTGACATTTTATCTAAGTGTATTCTAGCATCAACAACACTTACACACTCTACACCTTCGGCCATTACATATCAATTTAAATATTGAAAATTAACTAAGGGAATCCTTACCTCGATCCCCTTAAACATGTATGCATCAACGGAAACTAAATGCATACATTTCTGATTGTTACCAGCCTACTTGTTGTTGTCTGACCAACTGATATTTGTAGAAGCTCACAAACTCCCCCCTTCATCATTTTTATCACCATTCCTGCCATCCTCATGGGTCTTCACCTCAATGGAAATTATAAGCAACAACAACGTCCACATATTTAACCTTGTTGTATCATTTTTCCTGAATACATAATCCATACTTAGTCATACTCAAACATTATTTCATAATAACAGACTATTCTAAGTTCACTAGCATATTATATGCATATCCAAGCATGTACATATGAAAAATTACACATCCATATGCACCAAGCATTTACTGTCAGCATGCCTACTAACGCATATGCAATTTAACTTTATTGTATGCTTCATGCACTCTAGTGCATTTATGTTTCATTTCACTTATTTATTTATCTATTTCTGTTGTAGTTGGTTGTTCTTGAATTCCTTTAGATCCTTGATGCCTTGTGTGATCTCATTCTTCTCATCTGCACTGTGGTTCCTTGGTCTGAACACTTTCCAGCCAAGTTCCACTTGGCCATTCCACAATCCAACCAATGTGTTCTATTTTCAGCAGCCTCTCCTAGGTATTCATATCCAACTTTACCTTTATGAAACATTCCAGCACCCTGGAATGAAGTATCTCAAATATTCCATCACCCTAATACAACGTTCTTGAATCAAATACTATTACTCCTTAGTTTCCCACTAGGTTACTTCATTAACCTTTCCCTATAAAACCATACCTTTCACACTTAATATCATTCCCAATGGAAGTCCATTTTCACTCAATGACACTTTTTAAGTGAAAGCATTCCCAATTCCTCTGCATTGGCATCTTGCTTCCACTGTGAAATCTGATTTAAGCTTTTGGACAGTAGATAATTCATATCTAACAAATCCTTCCCTGGAAATCCTATGCTTGACACATAGATATTATTCACACACCACCTCTTAAGCTCTTTGTTTCCTTCCACATCAAGCTTGCTACTGTCTAAACATCTCTACCTTCAAGGCTATGGAGCCTTACTTTTCCTTTCTATGCCCATTAATGACATTATTCACTTGCTAGCTTCATGTCTCATGTGAGGATTCTTTCTTTTGTAGTACCTCATCCAACCTTTGTAAGAAAAATCTTTCTTCCATGACCCTGACATCTGATCTTGTTCTTGAATTGATCTGATTATACCTATAATCCTATCAAACCTACAATTAATCATCTGGTTAGAATTATACATATCATACAAAACTTGTCAATTACGTTTACAGGTACCTTTTTTGTTTAATTTATGAAGAAAATTATATCAATTGTAATAGTTATCCAAAAATAGAATGGTCCTAGGTCATTCTCCTCTGAATCAACTTTCCAACGACTGAAATCTTGCCCCAAACGGATGTCGGAGTTGAAAGTTATGGCTCCCTGAAAAACCACTTTCAGCCCCTTGAGCTGATACAGAAAATTGAAAACTGCAAAGGCACTTCCTTCAAACCAAGTTCCACATGACCACGGCTAGAAACCATGGCTAAATCCTTCCTAGAACTTTTCTGTCTTGAAACAACCAATTCGGACATTAACCCTTCTTCCCTCAGCTCTCAACTGCATGTGACCACAGCCATGACCTTGCGCTTAGCTAGAAAAAAAAAACACTTATCCAGAGCTTCAGGACTTCGGAACTTTGTAACCTTCAATTAGGACCCGATCAAAAGTCCTCGTCCTCATTCACCATCAACGATCGAGATCCACTTCATAACTCTTCTCTTCGGAAGTTTCAACTTTCGACCTTCACTTTCCCCTGGAGTACTTTGTACTCGAAGTTTAGAATCAGGCGCCATGCGTCCTCCTCGAATCAATAGCTCTAGTCCACTTTGGGACTTTGGCCTTCAAAATTCTAAACTTTTTCCGCTTTCTTCCTCCCGTAACACTTTTACCTGGAGTTCATGATCTATCGACGCATTTCCTCCCGCGGATCAACAACTATGAATCACTTCGGCTCTTCGGGCTTCAGAAGTTTCAAACTCTTCGCCTTCGCTTTCTTCTGGAGTGCTTTCACCCGGAGTTGATGATCCGTCAATGCATGTCTCTCACAGATCAATGGTTGTGAATCGCTTCAACTCTTCGGGAGTTCTTGACCCAATGCCAATTGTCACATATTTTCCTCTGAAATGCCCAGTCTTCAAACCGCATGATATGTTGCCACATGGCGGACACATGTCCCAATCGGGCATATGACACATGTCACGTTCTAACTAACATTTCAATACTTCATATGCTCAAAACTTACTGACACATGGCACACATCCCATGTGTCCACATCATCCCAGGTGACGTCCATAAGCCACGTCCCTTCGGGAATTTCAGGATCCACATCACCTCTAGGTGACATCATCGTGCCCCATCACTTCAGATCTTCAGGCTTAAGGACTTCGGGAGTTTCCACACTAGAACACTTTCATTTCTCCCGAACATCGAACTGAAATCGACAGCTCACACTCCTCCCACAGCCAATGACTGCGATTAACTCTGGCTTCCACTTCGAGGTTTCTCGCTCCTGACGGCCCCCATACTTCAAATACTTGCTAGATCTGACGGTCCTAAATACTCCCAAAATCCATCGCTTCATCTAACAGTCGACAAGACTTTGGGATTTCGGCCTTTGACAGTTCAATTTTTGCATACCTACCAAGATCGTCGAAGCGATGAAGTTATGAAGTATTACCCTTCGCGCTTGGCCTCGATCGACAACTTACAATCAACCATCTAGATCTAGCAATTGGGACTTAACCTTTCCCAACTTCTGGTTTTTCCTTCATCAGATGGATCCTACTCATCGGCCCTCTGATCCAACGATCCATATCTCTCTTGATCCCATAATGGCCATCGCTCCTAAATTCGAAGATGACGGTCACAATCCTTCGAACCCCTTACAAAGGATCTCCGAGGTTCTGGCTTCTACGCAAACTCTGCAATGCCATTCCTCTTGAGCTTTTTGACTTCAAGGTCATAAATCGATCTCAAACATGAGACTCCGACCAATAGATCTGGCCCATATCGGCCTGGTGTTTCAACCAGAAGCTCTAATACCATTATGTAACATACTCGCCCACCCTCAGGCTAGGCTACATTACCTTAAACAAGCTGCAACACACCCAACCACCCACGAGCTAGGCACGTTGCAGCCCCAAGACTCAGTTCTCTAATCCAAATTCGAAAACAAAGGACTTCTTAATAATGTTAGAAGCATGCACACCACATGCATAAGACAAGATCCATGTCATAACATAAAAGAGATAAACAACGTGCCATGCACAACAAATAACCAGTAGACAGGCACATTAGAATACATATCTCAGAGATAATTAAATACACAACGGAATACATTAAACAGAAAACACAGAGAGCACTTATATTTGCAAGTAAATGTTCACCAACTGGCTGCAGACCAAGGATGTTCCTCCTAACCATAGATGTTGTTGTTCATTTACTCTCAACAGCAGGTCACCCCCGAGTCAGGGCTATGAATCCACAAGAACGGGTCCTAGGCCAAGTCTAAATACATAGTAGTTGGCTAAGTATCTCTCAGGTTTCCTAACCTCACAACAATCCTAATTTACATCTCTCTTTCCCCCTCAGCTTGCACAACCCCAAGAAATGAACACCTTTCTCTGCCATGCAGTCCCTAAGGTTGTTCCATTTCTCTCTAGGGATCCAATGCTATTGGTCAAGAAATCTCTCTACTGGAAATTCCAAGGACTCTCAGCTGTGGACAGTTCCATCCAAATGACCATAAAGTTCATGCACACAGGCATCCATTCCCTCCTAGAATGATCAGTAAATCATTACAGCCATTCAACGATGGCTCTCCTCTCCCTTCCATATGTTTCCATGCTCAACCCAAGAGCACACGAACTAGCGGTAGTGAGTGAAGAGGAAGAAGAACCAGTGAGAAGAGGACGAACCAAGGGAAGAACGATCCCCTGACTTCACCCCAAGCCACCCTCATGCCGCCATTCATATCCATGCACAGACCAAGAGCATACGAATGCAACAAGAGTGAGGCTCCCAAAAATGAAGAGTGGAAAAGGTGTAGCAATGAAAGAATAAGAACAAGTGGACAAGCGATCCCCCACCCAAACCAAAGATGGGTTTATATAATTACTTAGAAATCAAGAACCACATGGCCTCCCCCAAGAAGCTCATTTAACCCCCTTTTCTCC
This sequence comes from Picea mariana, assembly GCA_032191745.1. Classification (NCBI taxonomy): domain Eukaryota; kingdom Viridiplantae; phylum Streptophyta; class Pinopsida; order Pinales; family Pinaceae; genus Picea; species Picea mariana. Next base: position 10,376 of record JASDQU010280282.1, read on the forward strand.
ATAAAATCAATTATGGGTAAATAAAATAATAATAACAAGACTTAGCCCCTCAAGCCCCCTCTCTCATGGAATCATAGCCCCCTATCTCTTTTGTCCTTGTCAGTCTTGCCGCCAACGGTGTATTTTATTAAAGTATATGAAGTATTACATTTCCTAGGCACTCTGGCCCCTTCTCAACTTTACCAGCTCACCAGCCTAAGTTATATTTACATAATACATTATAGTTCATAAGGGTTAGAACTGGGATGTTACACAGGTCTTGATGATGGCATTCACAAATGACTATTAATTGAAAGGGATTGACACTTTGCCCCTTGTACAATTAATTTTTCATATTTATCCTTTAATGTTGACAATTCAAGTCATGAATGAAAGAAATTTTACTAGTTTATAGAGATGGTAAGTTTGAGAAGACTTAAACACACTTAATTTTGGCAATCAACATTGAACTTCATGGGTGCATTGTTTGCTTGATCTTCTCAATATTAAATATGAGTGTAAAAAAGATAGACATAAAACACCATCAAACAACCAAAAACAAGACAATCACACACAAGAACACAGTTTTCCTTAGACCCCCTTATTCAGATTTCAAGCCAAGTCTAAGACATTGCTACCACCAAATAATGATGATATTTTTATTAAAATAGATGGTACATGAGTTTCTTCACTAATATTTTGTTCTCCCTTTTAATGAGGAGAAACCCTCTTTTTAAGAGATAAGAACGTTAACTTCCATCCTTTTTTACAAATTTTGGAAATTGATCAAAAAATAGTGGAATATTGAGTATTGTCCTTATACCTCCAATTACATATGAAAAGAAAAACCACAAGATCTGAACAAATGGACCACTTATTAGTCCAAAAATTACATTACATAGCTTCTTATTACTCCCCAAAGAATAAAAATGTTCTTTATATATTACTCCAATCATTTGAAGTATTTCAATGATTTCCTTATCTTTCCTTATAACTCCATTTCAAATTTTGGAAAAATAATTAAAAAACCTTTGAATACACATCACCGGGTATTGTTGAATACACATCACCACTATATATTGGAAACGTTTTGATGCTAAACACCCACCATTTCACTTATCTTTACTACAAGAGCTTGGAAACCATATTGCAACTAGAAACTACACAAAACAAGATAGATTATGCAGGAGAGAGATCATGCATTCATCCATATTATAACAAATTTTTGGATGCGCGAATAATCTATTATGTATTATCATATCATAGACTAGCATACATGGAGTATTTCTTTCATATCAAGACTTATACAATAGAACCAATGCCAAAAGAAGAATATGAATCGAGCAACAACAGTCTAACAACTCTCAATGATAATACCAAATATCATAATTAGCTCATCCACTTAACAACATTAACAATAACATCTAAACTACAACAATAGAGAGAATCATCCATTTCCCATTACATTTTCCCCAATTTGTATAATTTCCTTGGTTGCTTCTTGATTTTTCTTCTATGCTTTCTTGATTCCATTTATGTTTCTTTCTCTCTTTGTCTTTTCCTGCACTCGAAGCTTATATACTTTTTTTCTTCCTCCTCCAGCTGGAATTTGATCTACATTCACTGTTGTCATGTTCGTAGTTAAATTTATGCTCAACGTAGCTACTTTCCATTACTTCTAGCCTTCTGTTGCCTGCTACGCTTTCCCACAAAACTGTGATCCTTCTGCAAAACTGAACATTCTCCAAAATGAAAGGCCCAAAAAGCCCCGACCAAAATCTTTGACTCGTCCAGAGTCAACCTTCCATTGTTTTGTTGTGGTTTCCTTCAAACAAAGGGCCCAACTCTGGTACAATTGAAAGGGCCTACTCTTGGAAACTATCATAGTGTGACACCCAATCCCACAGTTTCCTTTCCAAAATAAAGGTTTCTGCAAAAACTTCCTATGTGACGTTAACATCAGGCACCTCAGGCTTAGAAGCCAACAAAGTATTCCACTCCATGTTAGAAAGGGACTCCAACTACTGCAGCAGAACGTACTCTTCTTGGACTGGAGGCCTGAACTACTAAAGTGTAGTCTTCACATCTCTATTAACCTCATGCATGGCATCCAACCTATCATCCTTAGCTTGTATCTCAACAAACTTATTCATTTGCTTGACAAGGTTAGCAATGGCCCGGGCTTCTGCATGAATTTTTTTAATCCTAGTAGGCAACTCTTCGATGAGATTACTGCATTGGTCCAACAAGCCAACCTAATATATGACCATATTGAATAGTCAACAAAATTCTTTGGTCTGAGCATGAAGCGAGTAATTGACAATGGTGCCTTCTTCGACTACATGTGTAAGATTCTGGAGGAGCTCTTTGGGTTGCTCCTTTTCCTTTAATTTGAACGCAACTACCTCTTGTTGTAGAGTATCTTTCTTGGTCGTCAACTGGGACCATGCACTAGTAATGAGGTCAACCCTGTTAGGTGGTGAAACTAGAGTAATATATTCAGGCAGCTCAGGAAGGAACTGTTGGAAAGGAGGCTAGACTTGAGAAAAATTGTTGACGACAGTTGCAATAATGGATTTAGCATGAACCTGTAATTCATGCTCATATTCTTTGGTTATAGTGGCTTCATTGAAAACCTCTCACAACGATTATGTTTGTTCTGTGAGGGCTTGGTTGGTATGCTCAACTATTGTGATCCTCTACTCCAGCTGGTCGATGGAAGCTCGGATAAGGTGCAGGATCTTTGGTGTAGCCAATGTGGAAAGCTCTCCATTGATGGAAATAGAATCCAAAAGTGGTTGTGAAGAAAGCGGTTGACTTCTTGCAATAGAACGCTCAAAAAAATTGGGGGTACCAGCACCATCTGGGGTAGGTTAGTGAGTTGTGAGGATTCGCTCAATCTTGTATGTTACCTCCAATGGAAGTGTTGCAAGCACCTTTGTTTTCTCCAAGCAGATCTCCAAGATAGCTCATCGTTGTTGAGGGTCATGTAATAGAGGATCAATCTATTATTTGACAAAAGTAGTTTTATACGTTGATTGAGTGTCATCCTAGGCATCTAGATTTTCTTGTGGAGAGTCCTCATCCATCGAAATAGTTGTGGAGGAGAGGTGATTTCAAGGGTCGTGTGCAGGGGGACTGGGACTTCTGGTATCTGAGGAGAAGTGGAGGGGAATGGACCAATGGTACCGACAGTTATGGTGGGATGGGCAGTAGAGTCTAGTGAAACTGTGTCAAACTGGTTATGGGATGGGGATGTTGGAGGCATGTGTGCGACAGTGGTTGTCCCACTATTATGTGGAGTGGTGGCTTCCTCAACGATAGTGATATATTGGAGTTGCACGAGAGGGTCATCAAGAATATGGATGATGGCGGGTGTGGATGGTGAAGTGAATGGGGTGGAAAGTCTAGTGCACATCCGAGGTGGAGTGGTATGAAATTGAGGGGGGTTGGCATGCGATGGAAGTGGAGTGGTGTGAATGTGAGTTGGGATGGAGAAAAGTGGGGTGGCTTCAGTGATGACAACATGATTGGGATGGGGATTTGGTATAGAACTTATTCTGAGCAAAACCAAAGTCAGGACCACCCGAAATTGCTTACCTGATATTGTGGTGGCATCAGGAATAGATGAAAATGGAATATGAACAGTGTCGCTCGGAAAAGCTTCCCCTTTTCCTTCATCTGCCTCTTCCTTTGAGATGGATGGTGTTCAGTCAGGCTTGGAAAAACTAGTCCCAACACCGGGAGACTGCGCAAGAGCTGACCTTTATGAAATTTTGGGCATCTAATAGGAGACACTCGTCTTCTTCTTTTCGACAATGACCCTAGGCCAAGAAGTGACTTCCTTATAGAATTCGATCTCACCCAAGTAAAATGGTAACAACTGTATATGAAAAAGATATGAAGACGCCCCAGAGGCCGCACAAATGTATGATCTCGGCTCATCCCGGACCAGATATTATGGGTATGCCTATTAAGTAGCTCCTGTGGGATCTGCGGCCGATGTGTTGTGGCAATGAGGTCATCATAACACTTTGCAAAGGAAACATTTTGAGTGGCCTCATTGGTGGATGTAGGGAGAAAATGCCATGGTTCAAAAATATTGGCGATACGACCATGGACATTGTGAGCGATATTGTGCCAACCTCTAGGCAACTGCCACTTCTACATGGTGAAGGAGAAGAGAAAGTAGACATAGACGAAATAGTTGGCTCAATAATGCACACTTTCACAAACCTGGAATAGCTCGGTGAGTAGGTATTTTCACCAATTCATAGGTGTGTCATTCTTGTTGAAATCCACCACCGTGATGGCATCCAGTGTTGATACTGAGAGGGGGGTGAATCAGTATCCAGTACAATTTAAAAACCTTTTTCAACTTATACTTAAACCATTCAATT
>JASDQU010280283.1:0-11710 GCA_032191745.1 Picea mariana
GTCTGGGAGACTTACTCAGAAGCCTGGTGATAGAGCACCACAGCAGATGGGACAATGTGTTTCCATAGGCAGAGTTTGCATACAACGACTCAGTGAACAGGAGCACACGAAAAAGTCCATTTGAGATTGTATATGGCAGGCAGCCAAGAGGAGTATCTGAACTAAGGGATTCAAAGCAGATAATAACCAAGAGTGCAAGCGCTGAAGAATTTGTAGAGGTGATGAAAGAACTTCACAACAGGGTGAAGGAGCGATTGCTGGAATCAAACCAAGAATATAAGCGCAGAGCGGATCAGCATCGGAGACAACTTCAGTTCGAAGTTGGTGATCTAGTTCTGGCACATTTGAGGAAAGAAAGGTTCCCGAGGGGAACAAACAACAAGATAAAAATGAAGAAAATTGGGCCATGCAGAGTCCTAAAGAAATTGGGAGAAAACGCTTATGAAATTGAGTTTCCAGATGAGATCAAAATATCTACGACATTCAATGTCTCATACTTATATCCATATAAGGCTGAGGAAGCAGGAGCTGAAAGTGATGAGCAGCCATAGGTTCAGTGGCAGAAGCAGATGTCGATTGCAGAGAAGACACAGATGGAGCGTATACTCGACAGGAAGGTGAGCAAAAAGACCAGACGAAAGGAATACTATGAGTATCTGGTCAAATGGAAGGGCCATCCAGTGGAAGATGCCAGCTGGGAGACTAAAGAAAATATTCAAAAGCATGGATAGACCATGCAGGAGCTCATGGACAGGAGCCCATGAAATTTTTCAAGCTGAGGAGTATGATGCAGGAGCATCGCCCACGACAAGCGAGCCAACATGGAAGACAATGAACAGCTGGACAAATCCAGCCAAAACTTTTTGAATTTTCATACAAGATGATGCGCCAATGTATAAATGATGCATTTATGAAAAGTTCCTTTTGTATATTGTATTGGACTTTGAGCGATACGTTCTCGTCCTTAGTAGATAGGAGGCATTTAATCTAGTTAATGATGGTAGATAGGATTTTTAATTCTAGATTTGATAGTTTAGAGTCCGAGAGGGAAACCGGATATAGACACCCTCATTGTACCATTGTAACATAATGGATGCATTCAGGAGAAGAGAAGAGTAAGAAGAGAATAGTGTATGAAGAACACCCATGTACAAGCATTTGAATTAATAGAAGAAAGTTCTGATTCAAATTCATGGTTTGTGTTGTTTCTCTGTGTATATTGTTGATGTGCTCATGAATGTTTTCTTCTCATCATACATTTGCCTTTATATGCTGTGTATGTGATTTCATGTTTCAAACTGAAGTCTGAAGGGGAGATGGAATGAGTTTCAATTGTTTCTCTATCTGAGCCAGGAGATTCCTGTAAGGTGTGCAGTCGAAAATCATCCGCAAGGAGTGCGTTGATGAAGGTTCAGTAGTCTAACTCTTATTCTCATTCACCCAGGAGTGGATTTGGGTTGTTGAAGCCGTGCAAGGAGTGCGCAGGCTGAAGAAGAATAAGTCTCAGTTGTGAATCTGAGAAGGAAGGAGATCGAAGACTGTTGTTGCAGGAGTGCGCAGAGTTAGAAGGATTCAACACTTGGGAAGTTGTTGAATGTTGAGCGCAAGGAGTGCACGCAGAGTGGGAAATCTCAGGAGGTATAGCACCTTCATGATATCATTATCAAAGACTACACAGGAGGTTTCCGTGCCAAGAAGTCCTTAAGAAGGGAAAAGAGGAATCGACGGTCAGGATTCGTAGAGGAGATCGACGAAATCTCGTCAACCGTTAGATCTTGGAAAGTTGCGCAGGGTTTAAGTCCTGGCGAGTAGAGGAGGAGTCCTGGGGGAGTCATTAGGATATCAGAGTCATCGGGGTTTTGATGAACAAGAGAATTGAGAGCTTGTAGTTCTCGAAATCCCAAGAAAGGATCTCAGTTGTTGATCCTGGCAAGACACGCGTGGTAGGAGATCTGGACGAGTCGGCGTTTGGGGGCATCAGAGTTTCTAGAGGCATAGAATGCTTGCATTTTGGAATCGTGATCCGTAATTTCTCGATAGGATCAGAGCCTTCCAAACAACAGGGACACATGGTGAGAGATCCCAGAGAGTCAGAGTTCGGGATATCGGGGTTTTCGGAGTCATGAAACTCTTGCACAATGAAATCGTGATCCGCGATTTCCCGATACGGTCGGAGCCGTTTGGTTTAAGGGACGCGTGTTCGAGGATCTAAAAGAGTCGGGGTTCGGCATTTCGGGTTTTCTGCATACAACGAAATTGTTGCATTAGAAATCACGATTTCGTAATACGCGATAGAGGGATGAGGAAGTGGTGACGTGGAGGAGAGAGTTCACATGTGATTCGTGGATTGGCATTTCAGGATTCTCGGTGATGAGAAAATCATGCCAGGAGAAGTTGCGAAATTCCAAACCACGACGGTCCCACAATCAGATCCTTTTAGTGGAAGACAGGTGTCATCCCATATCAGGTTTCGGGACTTGGAGGGTCCTGTGAATTTGTGCAACAGAAATCGCGATTTAGTGATCCGCGATTTACCGATCACCATAGAAGTGTGGGCCATAGGTGCCATAGTAAGGGCCAGGTGTTGGAAGGTCAACCCTCGCTGGAGTCAACACCAAGTGGCATCAGGAATCAGAGAATCGGAGATCCCAAGGGTGTAAGTTCTACACACTCCAACTCCGCGAATTCTGAAACTCTGATAGAGGAAAGGACCGTGGTCTCGTAGACTAGTAGGTCGGATGAGAAAGGAGTTAGTCGGAGGGAGATAAGGAGCGGAGAGAGGTACCATCAGGGATCGGGAGTCGGGAATCCGTGAGGACAATGGATTACGACAGTGCCAGTGCCGATTTCCTAACGGGGAAATTCCCGACAAGAGCAAGGAAAACATAGGTGAATTTTCATCGGGTTTCGGGGATTTGTGAGACCCGAACCTGTGATTCCAAGACTCGCGATCACGCGAAGTCTGATTTCCCGATTTGGTGTAGGGAAATCATAAGGAGTATTCTGTGGGTATTGAGAACTCCCAATAAGGGGGTTGAAGAGCATTCCAGTTCTTCAGGCCTAAGGAAGAGAAGGTCCTGTGGTAGCGGACGTGCCTTGGGTGGCGCATTTGCGTCACATCCCACTACCCTATCAGTTTCCTTCATGATCACAAAACTGGACTCTATATATGAGAGCTAGAGGAAAGCGAAAAAACCATTATGCATGTAGTTAAGTTTTTAAACATCTACCATGGAGATGATAATAATAGAAGATGAAAACCCTCCTAAACTAGATCCTCCAAATGCAGAAGTTGTTTATCCATCATGGCTATAGATGTAAAAATAAGAGATTCACCCCCATGTGAAGGAAGGAGTGCCCCCCTACGGTTTTATCCACTTAACTCTCAGTATGAGGGGTGCACTCGAGAATCATATATAATATTGAAAGTCACATTCCAATTCTAGTTACTTGGACAAAGTGCGGAAAGAAAATGTCAAAAGATCATTTCAAGTAACATATTTATGTGGGAAGAAAATATCAATGTGGACTCAAAATCAAGGATGATGTCAAATTCGGGAATTCAAGGAAGTGGAAAAAGATACTAAAGGATGGTCGGACAAAGATACATAACTTCTTCAAGAACCATAACTTTTTTCCTTTCTCTTTCTCATTCTCTCTTTCTATCATTTGTATTTGTAAACAATCAATGTAAAATAAAATTTTGTTTTACTCCCCTCTTGCTTGGAACAAGCAAGGAATTGAGGTGGGTGGAGATGTTTTAGGGGCTAGTTGACTCTGTCAACTAGAACCGACAGTCGACTAAGAGTTATTCGGTCGACTTTCAAAGTCGAAAGTATAAGTCGATCGAGAGCTTTGTTAACCAACCGACCTAGGCATTTAAGTAGTTACAACTGCCTGGTAACTCGATATGTAGGAATAAATAGACAAGTATGTATAAAAAAAGAGATCAATTATGTTGTATTAATTTATCTATCTAATAAAATGTGTTCTTTGGGCTTCCACTACTTTGTTTATGCCTTTGTTTATATGTATGCATGTGAGAATCTATGATTTCTTATTTACTGAACTATTGGTAACACTCCCCTACTTTTCCCTAGATTACAGCATGTCTCCAATTGTTTTTTGTAATTGATTTTTTTATAAGAGAATTGTGCCCATAATTAAATTTGGGCCCTCAAGTTCCTTAGTCAAATCAACAAGTTTAAAGAACACATCAACTCTTTTAGTGTTAACTACATCACAATCATACAAAATTTCTCTTAATTATTTAATTCTTTTTAACCAACAACTGTTGATTTGTTTCATATGAGTCTTGGTAATCCATAAACACTCCATTAATTAGACACATAAAAGTAGTCAGTGAATTTTTCAAGCCAAATGGAAAAAACACAAACTCATAGTGGCCATACCTTGTCCTAAATGTTATCTTTCTAGTGTCTTTTTCTACGATTCTCACCTAATGGTAAACTAACCTCAGGTCAATCTTGGAAAACATCCTTGATCCTTTCAGTTGATAAAAAAGATCATCAATCCACATTAGAAGGTACCTTTTCTTTTCCGTAACATTATTAATTTGTCTAAAGTCAATACACAACCTTAGATTCCCATCCTTTTTCTTCACAAAAAGCACTAGGGTAGAGATAATTTTAAAGATGTAAATTTATCTCAAATTGTAAAAACCTTGGTGAATCCTACTAGTTCTTAATATGAAAACTATAAAATGTTTGGCCATATTTTTGTAAAAATATTCAAATTTCTAAGGATTTTATATAGTTTCTATATATCCCTTCTTCAAGAATTCTTCTAGTTTCATCTGCAACTATTTCAACTCCAGTGTGATCATTTTGTAGGGTGTCTTGGACACTGGGGCAGCTCCTGAAATTAAGTTAATAGAGAAGTCTATATATCTTTTTAGTGGAAATCCTGGAAACTCCCCAAACACATATTCATATTCCTTCAATATTGGATAATCTTTGATACTTGGCTCTTTATCCTTTGTTGGCTCTTCCATATGAGAAACATATATCTGGAACCCTTTCTTAAAAATTATTTTCAGTTCTAATGTTGAAATGTCTATGAAGCATATAGGTCTTCGAAGACCTTGCACTATCCTCAAGTTTCATTCCTCATCAAGGCATGTGAAAGATTTATTGTAGCAATCTAGGACAACATGATGCTTGTCCAACCAATCCATACCAATTAAGTGATCATATTCAAATAAAGTGGTATGATTTTTAAATCTTCCTTAGGCCTAACTCAATTCATGCTAACTAAGCAATCCTTGAAAATTTCATTGATTTTCCTCTTGGTTCCAATGGCTAGTTGAAACAACCAATAATTTTCATGCTTACATCTCTTCAATTTAAACTTTTCAACTATTTTTGGATATATATAGCTATGAATAGCTCCAAAATCAATCAAAATATCTATGGTTCGATTATCAATATTACCTTCTACCTCAATCATGCAGGATTGGTAGTATGCTCGTCTATTTTCCAAGGTTGCATAAATCCTTGGCATGTTCTTACCTACATCATCCAATGTATCATATTCATGAATGTTTGTTGGAGATGTTTGGGCTGACCTGGGTTCTACTTTAGGTTTTCAACAAAACCCTGCAAACTAGTGACCCTTCTGAAGACCAGAAGGCAACACTGCACACAGAGTGCACAATGCAGTCTCATCCAAGATGGCTTATGGGTGACTGTAGGACCCAGATGTCTGCGATATTGGAAGGGATACTTTTGTGGAAATGAGAGACATTCTTTCTACCTAAAAACACATCATATTTATTATCCTATTACATCAACACATAATTATATCTTAGATATACCATTCAGTAACTAGTTGCATACATTTAGGGTTTATTCTACAATAATTATCCTAGTTACTCTATTGTGCACTGCATTTTTTTAATGACATATTAATCCATTCATCATAACTAAACATTTGTAAGAAATAACATAAGAATTCCACACAGAGACAGAAATTTACCGTGTTTCACCCACCTGGGCTATGTCCACAAAGATTTGTTTGTCTTGGCTCTTTTATTATTTTGCATCAAGGTTACAATGTTGTGCGCATTACATTTATTTCTCCTACCTGGCAGTCCTATGGAATAACCCTCATAGGCTGCATACTTCCACTTAGAGGTTGAAAAGATTGCAGTCGGATCCACATCCCATGACCTATGACCTTACCATCAATTACAATGCTTGATCTAATATATCTCTATTATTCACAATCCTCTATATTTCTCTATCTCTCTCTTGCTCTGTATATCTCCCCTCTTCACTATCTCACAACAATATATTTTTATTACAAAAAGGGTTTAATTACCCATTACAAAAATGATCAAAACCCTAACCCACTAACCCTAGCTGGATTAGGTTTGTCCATTTTCTAACTCCCTTATCGTGGCTGGTCCAAAATCCAACTGTTTTCCTTGTTGATCCACATATTTCTTTCTTTCTTTGACTTTCTTGGTTTCCTAACACTGCTTTTCCATGTTTTTTGGTGTGCACTCCTTCTTTGGTCCATTACCTAACTACCTTCATTAATTATTGTGCCTTTCCATAATCTTATCTTTTCATCCCTATCTTTATCAATATTTCCTCAAACTTTGTTCTACAATGGCTTGTGCCAACATGCCCCCAACACTCACATGTGTCTCATCCCGATCCACTCAGGTAGTGTGTACTTCCTGTACTAACTTCTCGAGCACTTGAAACATCTTTGTAATTTCTTCAACTTGGGATTTTATCTGCATGTTCTTTTTTGCTATAATCTCCATAGTATGCTCAGTAATGTGTTCCTTCAACAGTTCCCCACTCTCCAATACCACTTGTTAAATTTTTCCCTTTAATGTGTCAATACAAGTGAGCATCTATTCTACTCCTTCTTGTAATGGTTCTAATTGATCCTGTCTTGACTGCGTATCTACTTTTATGGACTTAAACTCTACCTGTAAATTCTTCATCTCTTGTGCACTTTTTAGTCTGTTGGGTATTGTCATATTTTTCTTCTTCTTCTTCAATTCTTGCATCGCAATACTTATCCCTTCTTCTTTTCGGTCCAACTCTTGAAGTTTCCCATACTCTTGAAGGTTTGTCCATAACTGTGCAATCTTATTGTAAAGCTTTTATATTTCTTGGATTATGAGTGCAATGATTTCTATATGATCTGTAACCTCCTTCTCTCTTTGTATTATTACTTCTAGTAGAGTACTAGGTACTAAGAGTTCTGTCAACTCTATAATTTGGATTCTGTAAGTCTCCATAACTGGTGTTATTTTCTCAATTTTACCCTCCGTGGGTATATTCCCTCCTTGTATGCTATCAGAAATGGTTTGAAATACTTCTTCAACTTGTTTCTCTATTCTTCCATTGTGATTCTTTGTTTCATCCCTCTCGAACATCACCTGGTTCAGAGTTATCTCTAGTTTATTATTTACTTCCTTGGCCAACTGCAAGCTTTTGGCATCTGCATGGGCCCTTGACTAGATTTCCTGCACGACACTTATCTGTAGTTTGCACAACACTTTAGTTGGAATGTTGGGCAGTGCCAAGTCCATATGATCTATATCCTTCAGTGGCCTTTTCACTGTAGCTTCATCTACCTGGAACATCCCCTGGGTGATACAAAAATTTTCACTCCCCATAACTATGGTATACATTGTCTTCTATTCTGAAAGTATTATTTCCTAGAGGTTTGTTGTTGTTGTGCCTGTTCATTTTGATGTGTTGTAGTAATCTGCAACTGTTCCAATGCATCTTTGACCTATGCAAATTTCTTCACTATTTCCTCCCTTTGCTTATCAACATCATACAAGGCTTTCGTCGTGCAATCTTGAAACTTTTCTGATACTAATTCTTTATTGTCCTCTGTAAGTGTAAGTTGAGGAATGTTCTTTTGTGCCTTCATTTTCTTGTGTTGTCATGATGTCTGCAACACTATTATTTTCCTTGGCAGTGTCTCTATCTGCATGGTTTGAGCTGGCATATCCACATATGGGAAATTTCCACCTTCTATTTCATTCTGCATAGGAATATTGGTATCGGTCTACGTTCCTCCATTTATTTCTTTTGTGTGCTCCTTTTCTTGAGTTGAAGCCTTTGGCATAGTGTTTTTCTTCCTTGTATTTTTAGTTGTTGTGCTACCCCCTACTTCTTTTATGCGCTCTGTCGCTTTCCTTGTGTTTTTTGCTGGGCTGGTTGACTATTTTGAAGGTCCAGTCTCTATTTGTTATTTATAATTTGGTACTTTATTTGAGATTACTGACACCTTCCACTCTTCCAGCCAATCCTTCATAGCCCACTATTTTTTTCTTCTCCCTGTGACACAATATCTCAACTGCAACCATTCCTTTTTAGGATCCTTCTTAACATGGATCCATATATTATTCCTTGAAGCTTAAAAATTGGCTATTCCTTGATTCTCTCTCACAACTTCTGGTGGTATTCTCCATGTGTTTTGCAGCTTCTCTTGCATGTCATCATAGTACATGGAAAAAATGATAGCATTCACCTTCCTTTTCTTTGGATCTTAAGTATGCCATAAGGTTGTGTATTTCTCCGCGCGACATTTCCCTAGCCTATGGTAAAATCCATTGTACTTTGGTTCTCCCCATCCAACTAGTTCTATCAATATGATTAGCCATGGATAATGAAATTTTGAAACGAGGTCCTATGCATCCTTACAATCATCCAAAAACAAGTTTACTATATATGTATCCCAACTAAGTAGACTTCCCTTTGCACACTGTGTGATTGTTGTTATTACAACTGTAGGGGATTCCTCTTTGTGACATTTTCTCAAGAGTTTGAATTGCATTAGTTTTGTCGCAAACCTATTTGTCGGTTCATTTATTTGTTTAATAATCATTCCCATGGATCCTCTGTTAGTCCCATATTTATTATTTATCTCATATTCTATGATTTTTTCTTTTTTTTGTCATCCAAGTACTGCTCTAGTTTTGCTCCATCTATAGGTAATCCTATGATTTTAGAAATTAGGTCCACATCTATGGATATAGGTCTATCCATCCATAATATGCCTCCATGTACCCATGCTAGTAATTGTTTGAAACATGCATTCACGTCCTTTCCTCTCCCAAAGTGGGGAATCTCTAATAGGTTCATAATTCTTGTGTTGTATAGCCCTGCAATCCATTGTTTTTGCTCCAGTATGGGATCTCTTAATGGGCCTTCTCCTTCACTTTCCATGTAAAATTGTTGTGTGAACTCAGGAAACTTCCCTATGTCTGCAACATCATGGTCAACATATTTAAGTTTATTAACAAATACTAACATGTCATCAAGTATTTTAACTCCTTCATGTATCTATCGCAGTGACAATGTGATTTCCTTCTGCTTGCTCAATGTTATTAGTATTGCAGGTTTTTCCCTTGTCTTCTTTTTCCCTATTGATGACCCTGTTATTTCCACTTGGTTATATTCGTCATTGTATTTTTCTTCTTCAGTGTCTGAGTTCTATTGGTTTGTAATGTCTTCAACCTGTACTTGTTCCTTCGACTGTTTCACTTGATCTACTGCAAGGTGTTGCACTTCTTCTGCATGTTTCATGGGCTCATCATATTTTGTTCGTTCATCATCTTCCTCATTCAACTATTCATGTGATTGTGTTGCTCCTAACCTGGGTTGTTGTGTGTGGTTTTTCTCTATGTTAGGGTTTTGCAGGCGAGTCGATGTTCATTTCTTCTGTTGTTGGGTTTTGTTGGTCCTTCTCTTCTATGATAGTCAAGCTAACTCGTTCAATTAATAGGGATGGAATGACGTTAACATCCACCACTCATTCATGATGGTTTGGTTTTTCTCCATCAATTTCTATGTCTTGTGTAGTCCTTACGGTACTTCATGTTTTCCTTGCGAATCAGCTGGGATCTCCAAGATTTGGGGGTGCCATTTTGCTAAATTTGGAAGGGTTGCTTTGAATCATAAGTGAACAACTCAGAATAACCCACTCACACTAAGTTCTCTCTCTTGGTTCTAGTTTGAAAAAAGTCACAATGAGTCTTTTTCATTTGCGTATTCTGCTTTTATAGGTTGTGCCATAAATGCCCCATCGTGCCACAATTTTTCGATCACCACTTTTTCTTTTTCTGGTTGTTTTCTATGTCGGAATTTTTATAGCACACAGTGTATTCAATTTATTTCATACCAATTACTATATGTTGCTAGTTGTATTGTCTAGATGCACATTTAACACTTATCCATCTACTGCATATTTTTGTATTTTTCTTATTTTTCCAATTTTGTTTTTCCAGCTCCTACTATATACACTATGTAAAATTGTAATTTTTTGTGTTGCATCTACTAAGGGTTACTAGGTCAATTGTACCTATATAGTTTTAGTCGACTTCCATTAACCAATCCTTGAATCTCCTTGCCTTCTAGATCTTGCAACTGCACAACACCTCCATCTGTGATAGATTTGATCTCATATGGCCCTAGCTAATGCATCTTGAATTTTCCTGGATGCTGTAAGTATTTGTTGTCATAGAGAAGAACCATATCTCCTTCCTTAAAGTTTTTCTTTTTAATGTGTCTATCATGCCAAGATTTGAATTTTTATTTCTGTACTTCCTAATGGAAACCATCCATAATCCCGTACTCTTCTAGTTCCATGAGTTGAGACAATGTTTCTTGTATTGCGCCTCTTTTTGTCATGTTTGTAATGGTTGCAATGCGCAGACTAAGTATCAAATATTCCAAAGGGACTACTGCTTTCTGACCATACACCAATATGAAAGGTTTTTTCCCTGTAAATTTCTTGCATGTGGTTCTATATGCCCATAATACTACTGGTATCTTCAGATTCCAATCATCCATGTTTACGTTGCAATTTTACTTAGGGAATTCTCCAATATTTTATTAAATGCTTCCACTGTTCCATTAGCTCGAGGATGGTATGGAGTTCTCTTTTGATGGTGTATTTAAAATTCTTCAGTCATTGCCTGAATGGTATTATTGATAAAATGAGTTCCCTGATCACTCATCATAATTCTAGGGCATTCAAATCTTGTAATTACTTATTCAAACAGAAAGTGCGCTGCAATTTCTGCACTGCAATCTTTTACTGTTGTAGCTTCAACCCATCTGGTTAGATATTTTGTCATTGTAATGATGTACCTTTCTCTTGATCTTCTAGTTGGTGGGTTGATTGGTCCTACAAAGTCTATTGCCCATTTTTCAAACACTTTAAGGGTTACTTGAGGTTTTAGGGGCATATCATCCCTCCTATATGGCTTTCCTACCTTGTGATAGACATCACAAGTCTAGAAATATTCCTTTGCATCTTTAGAAACAATTTTCCACCATAGTCCTTCTCGTAGTATTTTCTGCACAGTAGATTTTCCTGCATAGTGTCCTCTAGCTATTCATTCATGTTCTTCTGCCAAGATGATAGGACGTTCATGTTCCATGACACATTTCCTTAGAAAATTATCTGGACCTAGTTTATACAAGGTGTCCTGCAATAAGTTGGTAATCTGCAACTCTAACCACTGAATTCTTCTTCTGTGCAATGTTGTATTCCGTTGGGGAAAATCCCGTACTAAAAAATTCAATGATATCATAAAAATATTCATCACAATTTGTACTGAAAAGAGTTGTGCATCAGGAAAAGTTTCCTCCAAGATGCTTGGTTCCTCTCCATTAGTTATTCTGAACAAATGATTTGTCCCTGC
>JASDQU010280285.1:0-14853 GCA_032191745.1 Picea mariana
ATAAAATCTGGAAGGATTCTTCCCAGGATGCCACCTTATGCCCACTACTACAAGACTCTCATTCCCCATATGCCTGTTCCGCTCAGGAGTATACACCTTCACAACCACATTCCATCGGTGCTAACCTCCCTCTCTGGGTCTTGGCAAAAGGCCGGATCAGGAAGTCTCAGAGCCTGAATTTGGTGTTGGACACTCTCTCAAAGAAACCTCTTCCAACAACATCCATCTCCCTCACCTAGAGAGAGATCACACACATGCTCAATCGTAACTTGCATTGGCCATCAAGCCACGCACAGTCCAGCTCTGTGTGGTCATCATAGCCAACTGGAAATACAAACACGGCCTCTCTAACAGGCTCAACAATGGTTCAGGGTCACGGCTTTGGGACAGAGCCTCCATGCATAGGTTCGATCAGTCGGACAGAGGATGTGCACAGACTATCAAAGACAATACGGGATTCTCGACTCTCAGAAATGCATGAGGTATTCTTGCAGAGGTTGGGTTGGTTGTACTGTTCAGCGCTCCCTACATGCTAAGGTAGTCAGGTGGAATGGAGGAGGAGCCCTTCTCACGGCTCACCCTGGCTGTTTTATTCGCATGCGTCAGGGTTGACACTTATCACCCATGAAACTCCATGTGTTCCATTAGCACACATCTCCCTTGCATGTTCTCCCCTTTCCAGAAACTTAGGATAAAACATAAAATGCACATGTCATTTGGGATAATATTAAAATATTATTCCCAAGCTTAAGCCCCCTAGGCTCAACACTTAGCCCCTTTTCCCACCTTCAGCCCCTAATTCCTTGCCTACCTTACGGATGCTTAGTCCCCCTTAACTCATTCATCGCGGTCGGTCTGCACATGGTGACGTTTATATTTTATTAATTGTTCTGCATGATTACATATACAACAGCAGACCCCTGGCCTTCAACACTCAGGCTCCCTGGCCTAACAAACACATAAGCCTCCAGGTTATAAAAACTTAGCTCACCATCCTATAAAACATAATTACAATTCATTTCAGAACATGGTTTACAACGGGGCTCGGCCTTGGGGACACTACAAACGATGTCTTTGTTTCATCCAACAATGTCGATTGTCATATGGCATCCGACCCTTCAAGGATGAGGTATTATATGATGTTTCCCTACTTGATGTCTGTGATGTTCTCTTAGGCCAGCCATATATGTGGAAGCGCCATGTTGTTTATAAGTCTTGACCCCATAGTGTCATTGTTACTCTGAGGGTTCATCTCTATAGAATACTAGAGGTAATTCTGACTACTATTCCACCCAAACAGTGTCATAAGGTAGTATTTCATACTACAAAATTCATCTTCTTCACAATCTGTTCAAAAGGTGAATATAAGGATACTACAACCACTACAACGTTGGCCCAAGCACCTTATATCCAATAGAAGTGGGTCGACAAGGTTGCAACAAAGCGAAAAAATTTCTTCTGCACATAGACATCTCATGTAGCATGAATGGTTGAACAGATTCAATCCTGCGAGCAAGAGGTTCGTGACATCCTTTCACAAACCAAGTAGCACAACGTCTCGAACATGACAAGCAACACACCAAGATTCAGTTACAAAAATCCCTTTCCCTTCTCCCCCGGGAACTCAATGCAATGGAGACCATTGCTTCATAAGGAGGGAGGATTGATCCAAGTGGATATCGGTGGCTACCCACTTGTTCCAACTGGCTCATTTTGGTAGTTTCAGTTTGGCAGTTTTGTTCCTAGTTTTTGAGTCCCAAACTTCCAGGGATGTTTTGAGGCCCTAAACAACGTTTTTAGGGCTCACCACAGTCAAATTGTGATCAAAATTAGATTTTGATGGAAACATGTGTAGTCCTCGGGTAGAAATTTCCAAAGATCTATTGTTCTCCCCAAACAAAGATTGTATGCCAAAGTTATGCCCCCGGGAAGTTGATACACCAAACTACCCAAAATGGGGTCCACAAAATTGTTGCCTTTTCATGTTCCGGGGTTAGGGTTTTTGATTTTCTTTATGTTAAAAAGGCCTTTAGAGCCTCATTATAAATCATCTTATTGTGAAAGTGAGTATCCGACACATCTCTTCTCAGAGATAATCTACCACCATTCTAGCGAGTCTTTCACTCTGTATTTTTATAGTCTTTGTACATTTTCGCTCATTAATAGAAATTGTGTATTATTGTATCTGTGTGTTTATGGTTGCATCTCTGATATATTTTTGTTATATTGTTGGATATATGATACATCTATGTACATTTATTTATTATATCTCTGCTCTGATTTCATGCCGAAAATACTCTGGATCAGAAATGCCAAAAAGTATTTTTGGGTGTTAGCTTCTACATCAACGTTTTTGGAGTGTAACTTTCACATACAATCTCCATTTGGTTCGCATAGTAGCTCATTGGAAATCTCTAACTAAGGACAACAAAAAAATAATTTGGCTTGGATTTTCCAAAGGTATAGCTAGGACAACGTCACTTGTCTAAAAATATTGTTAAGGGCCTCAAAATGGACTTGGAAGTTTAGGACCCAGAAAATCCCATAAAATCCCATAAAATCATAACAAGACTACCCATATGGAGAGACATGTTGAGTCAGTGGAAGATGTGGATGGCCACTATTATCCACTAGGATCATTTATTATGGTCAAACTTAGTTCATAAAAAATGGTATAATAATGAAAATATCAAAGAAATGGAAAACATAATTAAAACAACAACTGGTAATATGAAAGAGGCATAAGATAGGTGAAAACATTGAATTGCTTTAAAAAGGTTAGAACTTCAATTCCAAGGAGACAATAAATCTTTGCTAGAGTTAGACCCAAAACTAGGCAACTTATGATAAGCAACTTACCTTCTGAAAACATTTACTTACTTACTTAGGCATAAGATAGGTGAAAACATTAAACTACTTTAAAAAGATCAAAACTTCAATTCCAAGGAGACAATAAATCTTTGCTAGAGTTAGACCCAAAACTAGGTAACTTATGATAAGCAACTTACCTTATGAACTTCCGGAACCTCCTAAACTATGTAGAATCCATAATGTATTTCATATTGTTCATGTTCTTAAGAAATATATACCTTACTCTACACACGTTCTCAAGAGGGAGAATATTAAATTAGAGCTTGGATGTTAACTCATTATGGAACCTAAAAGGATAATAGATAAGAGTATTAAGAAATTAAGGAAAAGGAATATTAAAGAGGTAAAGGTTAAATGGACACATTGTAATGAAAGTAATGCTACATGGAAAAATTTTGATGTAATTATAAAGCAATATCCTCATTTGTTAATGAATTTAATACTTATTGTTTTGAAATTTGTTCATTGGAAGATGTTCTCGTGATAAGAGAGAATACAACGTATGTTCATATGGGTGCGTCAACCTCACCAAGTGTTATACATGGGTTAACATATGGCCTAGTATAATTTCTCTTTATTTGGTGCGAGAAAGTTAGATCCCTTGCAATGACCTCAAGGGCACAAGCCAAGCATTATCTTAAATAAGTTCTTGCACTTGTAATTTTATTTAAATTAATATAAATAATGAAATCGTATACTCAACTATTGGCTAAGTTGAATATTGTTTCACCATTATATTATGATTTTGTGATGATTTGAGGTATTTTACATCATTTGGTTATCGATATGTATTCTATGTTGTAAATCTTGGTAATCTTTAATATGCATTTTTTTTCTTTCTTTATAATAATTAAAATAATAATTATTATGTGAACCATGGATATCTATGCATTTAATAAAGAATTTTAACATAGGGAAATAGATTTTGAAGTTAAGATTGGAAAAATAATTCAAGAATTTCCTTAGTACAAATAAAGAGTGAATCTAACTAGAAAAAAAAAATGGTCTCCCTTAAACAAAAATGGTTACTCATAAAAAAATTCCTATATATATTCCGAGAAAAACATATGTACTTTTTATTAATTGAATAACTATAGGAACATTTGATCACTTTTGATTAGTGGAAATTTTTTTGGGGAATCTCTATAACATCCCCATTTTCATATTTCGAACTATCGATGTATATTGTAAATGTAATGTATGACCGAGGGCCAAGAGATATAATATGTAAACGACGTAAAATGAATATAATAAATAAAATGTATCGCCAACTACAAATGGTAATGGATGGAGATTTCGGGGCTTAGTTTCCACAAGAGATGGAAGGGGTCCAAGGGGGAAAGTTTATCCATGTATATTAAACCCAAACCCATTTCTTTCTAAATTACCCTTAATATGAAACTTCCATTTTTTGTCGAGTGTTGTAGATCCCGATCATTGAATTCATGTAAGAGGGTGGGTGTGAGAAGTCACATCCCATAGTTATTAAGAGCATGGGGGTTGAGTACAATCATCTTGGGGAAGAGTGTAAATCAAGCGAGCAAGAGAAAGAGGGGAAATTCAAATGGGTAGAAGATCAAAATTATATATTCATGTTTTTGCATGGAGAGTTGTTTTTAGATAGAGTTTTATAGACAATAAAGGATTTATTAGTTCTAAAACTTAAAGGAAGATGTTGTGGGAATGATTGACAACAGTATGGATCTGTAGTTTCATGGAGAAAAAGGCTTCGGTCATGGGAGTAATGATTTGTTCGAAATTCGTCAGGGGAAGCAATCATTTTGCTGTTGGGCAAATTTTTATTGCTTCTCTATAATTCTTGTGGTCCCAACAGAGATTTATCCTCTCAAACTTATGTTGAAATCCCTGGAGGGGAGTGGAAAGTCGAGAGGGACTATGAGCAGTTAAGAGGGATTCCATCCCCTTGGTTCTGCATGTTGTGGGGAAGAGATCTGGTGGACTAGAATTAGCTATGGGGAATTGACCATTGAGAGGGGAACATTATCTAGCCTTAGGGACCAACGTATATTGTGGATTCATAGCCCCATCTTAAGGGTGAATTGTTGTTGAGAACTGGAAAAACAAGTCTACGGTTGGGAGGAACATCCATCCTATGTAGTGAGTTGCATATTTATTAAGATATCTATTCTTATGTTCTATGTTTATTCATGTTAAATGTTGGTATAGTTGTTGTGCATTTTACTCAAAGTTATCTTGGTTCTTGCTACTTTTTTTAGTAGAATGATGCACATGAATTTGTATTTTATGGTTGAATGATGTTGTATGTAAAAGTTGTTTCTCTGCATAGCTAAAATAGTTGCATTTACATTTTTAAATACATATGGACAACTGCATGAGTTTGAATGTCATGTTGTGTATGTTATTTTTGCATTTATATTTGACATCATAATTTTTTATCGGGTCGTTTTAGTAGTGATGTGGTCCAATTGGGAGTTGGGTAGGTTACAATCCTCAAAATCATCTATAGACTTGTGTAAGCTGTTTCATTTTACATAAAAAATATCAAGCATGTAATCCCATTCCGTAAAAAAATAGAGACACAAAGAAAAGAAATAAAGAATGAGGAAAACATAGGGGATATCATTATCCATCTATCTGTCCTTTCATTTTTTGACTTCCTTCTAGATTTCTACTAAAATGTGTTCTATAAGCCTCATCAACAATCATCATTTGTAGAGTCGAGTCAGGAGGATTGAGTTTGCATTGCGAGGAGATATCATTTGGAGAAGAAACATCAAAGAAGTCTAATTCATGTCTTCCTTTATCTACCCTAAGGGGGATAGTCAAAGATAGAGAAATAGGGTTTTTAGGTGGATCAAAGATATACATAGAAGAAATTAAAATATTCTCGTCATATTTATTATCCTTTGGAGAAGGAGACTCATCAATATATGCATCAATAAGAGTCTAGGTTGTAGTATAGGGAGGAATAGCCAATCAAACTTCCTCCATATTTTTTGGTCTCACCCAATGGCTACCCATCTTATGGTACCTCCACTAAGAGGGATAATTAAGAGTTCCATGTTTCTTCTAAGTCTCTCTTCCTTTGAGGTAGTTTGTCACCCTATGGTGAAGCTCAAAACATAGCCTGAATATGAAGGTTATATCCTTGTAATCAATGGATTAAGTCCACCTTGAGTCCTTACAATCTAGTATGACCTGAGAAGGAATACCTTTACTACTATTAGCATGGATGCATAGTTGAGAAAAAGTGTTGGAAATATTCACTACCTTGTTGAGATCAGGGACTATGAATGTCCCCAAATAATTTCCATTCTCTTCAAGGGAGTATCACTTCTATGGGGAGGCTATGAAGATAAACCCATATAGAAAACTCTATAAGCATAATTGTGTTGGGGTTAAATATAGGATGACATGGTTTCATCAAGAGGAAATAATTTCCCATAAACCAAGGTCCTCTACCATTAACTAGATCATGGTCTTCCACATCTATGAAATCCAAGATGAAAAACTCCTTTACTTGTTAAACATGTGTTGTCATTGATGTCAAAGTGATCATGGACATGGTCAATTATAGCATAATGATAGATAAGGATGAAAAAAAAGTGTGCATAATAATAAAAATTATGGCAAGTGTGCACAACAACAGAAAGTATGATGCACAAAAATCGAAAGTTGTGAAAAGATGAAAACAAAAGTGTGTAGAAGGATCGAAGGCAGAAAGGATAAACCACACAAAAATTGATTAATGGTGTAGAAGGTATGGAACAAAGTATGATGCATATATAGAGTAAGTTGTAAAATGATGAAAACAATAGTGTGCATAAGGATCAAAGGATGAAAGGAACCTATCTACAAGTTGGAGCTTGCATGTGAAGGTTGGAGGCTTCACCAAACTAGTCAGTTGGAGATAGTTGCAACAATTTGCAGTACGTTTTGCAATTTGGAGCTTGCAGTAAGGGTTGGAGACTTCACCAAATCATTAAGTGGGTGTTTACTCTAGACATATTGAAATTTGTATATTGTGTAAGCTAGAGATTAAAATAGGGATGGGTATATCTCTCAGGTCATATCCTGATATTGTAACAAACGAATTATAAAAGAACATTGTTTGTGGTTTTCTCCCATTTGGGTTTCCACGTAAACTCTCTGTGTACTATACATGTCTTTATGCGATTTTTACAATCTTATGTATTAATGATGTGTGCTTAAAGTTTTAAATATTATAAAAAGTGTACAATATTGATTCACCCTGCATTTCAGTATTGTTAAAGGTTCCAACATTACTAAGGGGTGAATTTTAACCAAACCCACAAAGAAAGGGCACTAAGAATTCTCACTCCATGCATTTGGTTGTTTCAGAGATGGCCAATTTCCATCAAATCTAAAAATAAATCCATTATTACAAAAGGATTATTCTAAGTACCCCACTTCCACTCGGTCAATTTTAATGATAGGGTCTTACTTTACTATATCCACATAAAATATACATCCTTTCCCTAGTTTTGAATGACCTACAGGATTAAAGGATGTTGGAACATAACCTTCCACTCCAAAACCATGAAATCATTGCTTGTGGGAAAGGTCCACACCTTTCGCCATGCCTTTGGAGGGGATAAATTGATATAGTGCTTCTCCACCACCCCTCAAATGAAAAACCAGTGATATAGTTGTGTCCCTAGTTATAAAATAATCAAAGTGGCTAATAAAGGGTTCTAGTTACATACCAACCTAATTCAAGCATTACAGTTAAACCATAAACCCTTCAAGAGAATATATACATTCTATTACAATAGTACAAAATGAGAGATAAGTGAACAAAAAAATGACCAAAATCCGCATATAAATGACCACTTTTGATTTGACGATCACTAGTGGCTAATTGTCGGTCTCTTATTACATGACCAAAAATGTGGTCATTTATAGCTTGTATTGTGGTCATTAATTTGGTCATATATTTGGTCATTGATTGTGACACTCATATATTTGGGTCATTAATTTGGTCATATATTTGGTCACAATTAATATATGACCAATTAATGACCAAATATATGACCATCGGAATGAATGACCAAATATATGACCAAATTAATGACCACAAGACAAGTTATAAATGACCAAACTAAATATGACCACATTTTTGGTCGCGTAGAGACTGAAAATTAGCCACCAAAACTGTCATCTGGTCATTTATATGCGAATTTTGGTCATTTTTTTGGTCACTTATCTCTCATTTTTTGGTCATTTTATATATGAATTTCGTTCATTTTGTTTGGTCACTTATCTCTCATTGTCTGGTCACTAATTTAATCATTTTTAGTCATTTTATATGTGTCCATTATTCTAATTTTTTGGTCACTAATTTAATCATTTTTAGTCGTTTTATATGTGTTCATTATTCTCATTGTTTGGTCACTAATTTAGTCATTTTTAGTCATTTTATATGTGTTCATTATTTTTTAGTAGTTTTAATGGTGTCCATTATTAATCAATATAAATTTTTAGTATGATATTATGTCTAAATTAAAAAAAGAATCATACACTATTCATGCTCATCTAATACACATGTGAATGATGCAATATTGTCACACTAATTAGTTTATTACCACACTTATAAGCAAGTGAAAATAGGAGAAAAGTTGCTTATACCTACCTCTTATGATAATATAAAATTTATATATAATCAAAAATAAAAAATTAAAATAAATATAAAAGATTTATTAAAGACTGAAACGAATAAAAAAAGTTAAAGAAAAAACTCTATGAAAAAGTATTAAATAAATTAAGGTGTAAAATGATTCCTTACAATACATAGTACTTATAAGAGAAGTTGATTAGAAATCGACCTATATAAAGTTATTAAAGAGTAAGATGGATGCTTGATTGTTCTTGGTAGTATGTATTAAAGTGATTTTGATGTTAATATGTTATGCATCTATAATAATAAAGTTAGAAATATTTCAATAACCAAGTAGCCATTAAAAATTATATTTTAAGAGTGAGATTTCAAAATATTTTTACTCTAAAATAAGAACACAATTGAAAAGAGGTTAGCTAAAAGGTAGAAAATTGTATATATATAGCTTGGACCATGTGTTTCTTCCTTGGAAGTTAGAAGTTCAAACCCAAAGAGGGGTAGGGTATGTATATCTCTGTAGACTTTAGGAATCAAATAGTTTGGATGTGACCTAAACAATGTTGAAGTATTAAGACAACCTAAGTGGACCTAATGATTAAGAGAATGTGTTTTTTTCCTTGGAAAACATAGGTTCAAATCGAGAGGGGTGTAGGGTATGTATATCTCCGTAGACTTTAGCAACCAAATAGCAACTAAGAGCTTATTATTCTAATTCCCTGCACCCGTGACATAAGTCAAATTAGCGTTAGTCATATTTTATCAGGTAAAACAATTGAATGCATGTTTTCATAAACACATGACTCTATTTTAAGGATCAAGTGGAATAGGAAACGAGACAAGAATTAACACTAATATTAGTTAGGGTGCAATGTTGTAAAGTATTGTCATGCAGATATTTATGATTCAGGCCAAGCATGATGTGCTTGCATATGCAATGTGCATTTATCCTTAAGGGATTATGCATATTACATGCTATCCCATAGTCAGTTGCTAGTATACCATTGTTCAAATAAATAAATAATGCATCTCTTTTCCAATTTGATTGGAACAATAGATAGAAATGCCCAATTTGAAAATTATGGTGCACCTTTTATTTGAAAGTCTTTTTTGTTTAGGGAATTGGTAGGGATAGAGGAAAAGGAAAAATAAATCAATTACAGTAAAAAAAAAATTGTGAATCCTCTACAATACAATATAATGTGAATCCTTTACAATACAATACAAAATGCATGCAATACTAGAATAAACCCTTAATTATCTAGACACAATTCTCCTTGTTGGTTGTAGTACTAGTTATGGAAATGTATGAACATTTACTGTCAATCTGGGGCTCATAATATTTGAGGTACAACACTGGGAATGCCAAAGATACCCGAGGAATTCTGTAAAATCAATCATTTCTATGAACTATATATAAAAACTCTCCTAGGTTCTTAAAGACCAATCATCAAATCCCTAACTTGAAAACTTGGCAATGTTATTAAAATAAAAAAAATAAACAAACAATCAACTCAAGTAATTTTCACTTCACTCTCTTCGTTTAATGATCAAACTAAACTTGCAAATGATCTGAACAATCAAGCACACATACAAGAATCAAAATAAAAAACATGTCATTTCAGTTCAAATAGTAAATATTCATGTACTAGACTCTCCAGTCCACTATGTGCATAAGAAATGAAGGTGTAGTTTCAACCAATGTTCTTTGTCAAGAAAATAATCAAACTCTTTTTCTAATACACATAATTTCAATAATAAATAAATGTTGCAAATTTGGAAATGTCATCAACAAGAGAAACAAAACCTTGGATCAAAATTAATCCTCAACTAACGTTCCAACACTCAACAATCGAAAATGTATATCATGTGCATTCGCCAATCAATATACACACTTAAAATAATATTCATTGCATAGACTCCAACTCTGTCAATATTCAATATATTCACCATCAACAGTTTGCTCTAAATCAATAATTCCCCAGTGGCTCTATCTTAAAATGAAAACAAAGGATATGATAACATATATGATTCTAATGTAATGAGAGAAAAATCGAAGTCCAGACTATTGTAGATCAATAAAAACATAGGTATATATTATCACCATACACTGGAGTAGTCACAAATAGTCAGATCCACTATCCACAAGGTCTATGGGTTCCAACAACTCTATGTATATCTCAGTCACATTCAAGGTCGTAGGGTTTCTAAATAAAACGAAATTTCTCCAGATCTTGAGTCTAAAAATGAATCAAGAGCTTCAAACAGAGTTTATATTTGATATCACAATCATACCTTTACAATTTTCAAGACCCTTTAAACCAAAATATTCACAAATTATCTTTAAAATGAGATGTAATCAGATCTCTAGTGCCATGAGATCATACAAAAGGTGTATAGGAATCAAATTTGAACGATCTGTAAAAGAAAGAAAAATAAGTGTTCTACAAACTTACGATGATGACCATCTAAATTCGTTCAGGAATGATCACACATACAAAGTGAAACATTCATCTATGTATTTAAAAAGGAACAGAGAATGAAGACATGAAATCCACAACAATTTATACAAACCACACAATCGTGAATCACAAAGAGGTGTATCGAGCTGGATTGGTTGGGCCCTAACCAACTAGCTCACACCCTCTTAAAAGAAAATAAATTATAGAGTGAGATTGATTATTCACATATCATAACATAAGTGGAGAGAAACCTGACATTCTATTAATGAAGTTCAATATCAATACATAATGAGCTCAATGATACATACCCGGTCAATCAGAGCGACACCAAACTAAAAATACATTGATATCATATCGCTAACCTCCCTCTATGCCATAAAAGAGTTTATATAATGTTTTACATTCCAATTTCTGGCTATAACTGAGCCAACCATATACAAAATACAACAAGAAAGTAAATCACAACAATTTTCTAGTAATAATATTCTGGTAAAGATGTAGTCTAATCGAAGAGATCCTATTACACTATGTGAAGGATCCTTTAGAAAATGGTTGTTGCATATTTGGTCCCTCTGTTGAATGTAGGAAAACGAGGCATGCCTTTATTTCATTCTCGATCAAGATATCCTTAGGAAACTACCCGATATTCCATTTGGCTCTTGGTTGGTTCCATTGACCATTGGTCTACATGCCATCAATTGGTGAAGGCATCTATGATGAGTAAAGGTACTTAAATTCCCATTAGTTAGTGACTTATAAAGATAATAGACTCTAAGAACATGATAAATGAAATCATTTTGAACAAATTAAATATTTACCTTAGCAACTTTTAATGATAAGAAACTTTAAACTCATATCCTCAAGAGATCATCAAAAAGAGTATGGGATACTTAGATATAGGCCTCAAAACTGGTAAAACAAAGGGTGGTGAGGGTATTATATGAACAAAAATAGTTCATCTTAGGAGCCTGAAACTCCTATCACTTTTATGAAAAAGTCACATACATTGGTTAAATTGAGAAATAACCACATTGGACAAACAAGAAAGAACAAGCAACATGAGACTAAAATTCGAGAGGAGAGCACCATTAAATGTAAAAGACAAGAATAAACAAAACTACCCTCTCAAATTTTCAATAACCATCTACCAAACCTTACATCACCTCAAAGTTAAATGCTTTGTATAAGGAAAGCAAACTTTCTAAATATTACACTGAAGAGAGAAACGCATGCAAATTAAAACCACAGAAAAAGTCCCTTAAATACTACACTCAACGTCAAGTAGAGGAAAGTCCATACATAACAAATTCCAGAGAACATCCAAATAGCCATGTATAAATAACCAAACATTAATGTTCATCACATAATCTCTAGTACAAGAGATATTTCAATATCAACTTCTAGAGAGATACATACTCCCTCTAAAGACCCTGAAATATCTATCAAATAGGATAAATAAAATTCCCATCTAGAGAGAGAGGCATTTCTCTAAAAATATTTAGTTATTGAAATGTCTCATTCTTGCGCCACTAGGCTATAAGAATCCATGTTGTCGACTGACACATTGAATCTGGAAGACAACAAAACAAGAGAATATGGTCTATACATAATGAAATAGTGGCACTGCTTCTTTTCTATTACCTTTACATGTACATTGACTCTCTAGCAATGAAATAGTTAGTTTTCTTTGGAAATTAGCACTAGGGATCAAATTCAATGTATTGAACACCTTCCCAAAAGCATTGCACCATCATGGAAAGTTCCTCTAGAATATGCTTTTCAAATGTACAACAAAAACAACTACCTGTGGAATTTTGAACGAAATCTTCATCTCAATATGCAAAGAATTCAATTGAGATGACATCACAAAGAGTCCATATGATAAAAGGAACATAATGTATGTCAAACTCTATACTTGAATTACACTTGTTAAACAATAGATCAACCCGTTTCATCCATCTTCACAGTTAAAATGTGAAAATAAGTCGTTTACTCTTGGTAACTTTCTTTTGACAGTGAGAAAGAACCAAATCATCCAAATTTTATTTATCTAATAGAACACTATATAGTTCCATATATTGATCATCATTAATTGCAACCTGAACAACCACCTTGGACAACTCTTTAGTAGACCCTTTAGTACCCTTAGTTGAATTGGTAATATCATTGTTCAATGTCTTTGTACTCGCTACATGTTCCGAAACAATAGTTTCCCTATATGAAGTGCCTCCATCAATCATATTATCTTCCAAGATTAAATATTTCTTTTTTCCTTCTCCCATGGAAATGGTATCCTCATGAATCCCTGGTCTTCTTTTATCATCACTTACATCCTGTCCAAAAATGGATTTTACAATGTCCAGTTGTCTTGATGCACCTGAAACCACATATTTTTTTGTTGCATTCAAATTACCATATAGGATAGGGAGAACTTCCTCAAACTACTATTCATCTTGATACAGAGGGACATCATTGATTCTAACAGACTCAAACTTTTGGTCAAGGTGAAAACCTATAGATGGATGATTTATCATCAAGCTAGCAGTGGGGCCACTAGTTCCTAGAACTATAACAAGAACCAATGCATAAAGGTCAATCACATCTTTTTGTTGAGAAGTTACTCTTGAGATTGAGCTATATAGTGACAAACCATTACAAGTGGTGACTGGAGAATCCTTATAGACAAAACATCTTTACCTTCCTTGGTATCAAGGATACTTTCATTCCTTGAATCATCATAATTGAAAGAGAGAACATCATGATAACATCTCGATTTGGTCTCTTGATCTAGTTTATTCTCCTTTGTTCCCAAGGAAGTTATTTTTGTGGTACTTATAGGAAGAATTACAACAACCTTTAATATTTCTCTCACAACAGGACATGACAAGGGTATTTTTCCACCTTTGTCCATATCAAAATTTCCAGATTCAGAATGCATAAAGTACTTCATTGAAGTTTTGAGGATACTACCTTGTGAACCAGGAATCAATGTTTTTTAATTCAACTAAACCCTTTGTAGGATCCATCTATTCACATAATCCTGATGTAGAAGGTTGATCTATTTCTAGAATCTGCAGAAGGTTCCTAGCTTCCTCAACACTCTTAATATATTCATCAACATGATTAAATTTGAAGGAACTGTATCCATCATCATTTTTGGGAGCTCCAGCTTCATTGCTAGTGCTCTTCTTCAAGTCAGTATTAAGTTGTAGGGGAACATTAAAAAGAGACTCATTGTCTACATTATGTTTGGTAAGCATGTCACAAACCAAATTTCCCCCCATGTTGGAAATCTAACTACCACTCGATTAATGACTACATTATATCCATGTGCATCATCAAACCCTTTGTCACACGTCATTCTAGAGTGTAATACTGCCTCACATTCTTTGTATCTACCACATCCAAAACATTCCCCTCCCACAGACTCATTTTTCTTTCCTGGCATAGTAGATCATGTGATAGCCTTTCTTGATGTGCTATGGTGAAATAATAAGCTCAAGGATTTAGTACCCAAATACATTTCTAAAGAACTCTTAGAATCCTCTCTGGAAGATGATATTGAAGCCTTTCCAAGAATGGAACATGATGGACTGTTATTTTGTGGTTGGCTAGAATTGCTTCTTTTATCTTGGAGAGGCAGACATTGAACTTTCCATAGAAGTTTATTTAGATAATATTCTTGTATTTTCATTTACCTTGGTAGCTAATGTTGTTGAGGATTCAAGAACTAATTTGGCATATCCTCCATCCTTACATTGTAAATGAGATTCTGTTAAGAACCTGAATAGATCTACCAATATAATAACCACAAATACTGAATACACAATAGATCCACAAAGCAAAATAGAAGAAACCACACTTTATTATTACCAAACCCTTGAGGTAGGGCAACACCATACA
>JASDQU010280286.1:0-14754 GCA_032191745.1 Picea mariana
CACGGAATTGCAGAAGACAAATAAGAAATCTTTTTGGACCGAGGAATGCATGGAATAATTTTGAAGGCTCAAGGATTTGTTGATGACTGCATTGATACTAAAGGTCCCTTACATGGACAAGGATTTATTGGTATGCACAGATGCATCCAAGGAAGGCTTACGTGGAGTCTTCATGAAATATGGTCGAGTGATCGCTTACATATCAAGGAAGTTAAGAAAGCATGAAGAGAACTATGTGATGCATGATTTGGAGTTGTTGGCCATTGTGTATTTCGTGAGAGTGTGGAGACACTACTCGATTAGACGAAAATTTGAACTGAAAACATAACATTGTGGGTTGCAACACATTTTTACGCAAAGTGACTTGAACGAGTGATAAAGGCATTGGTCAGAACTGCTTAGCAAGTACGATTTTAAGATTACCCACATAATAGGTATAGTGAACATAGTGGAAGATGCGTTAAGTCAAAGACCATGCATATTTTCAGTGATAACACTCTAGATGAGTATTCATGAAAGGATTCTAACTATATAGTGTAGTGATGATTGGTATAAACAGGTTAAAGAAAATATCAGACAAGACACCATGTTGGTACAAAAATTTGAGGGATTTACTATGGACAATGATGGATTAATGAGGTATAATAACTAGATTTACGTATTTACTAACAACGAATTGAAAATTTTGATATTAAACGAAGCTTATATAGCAGTGTACATGGATCATCTAGAACTCATGAAGATGAGGGCAGACATTAAACCTTTATTCTTTTGTAAAGGAATGAAGTCATACATAGTCATCTATGTGGTGAGATGTCTATAATGTCAGCAAGTGAAAGATGAACATAGACATCCGACATGATTACTATAACCACACGCTATTCCAAAATCGAAATGGGAGGTCATTTTGATGGACTTTATTGTGGGATTGTCACTGACAGCAAGGAGGCACAACTTGATTTTCATGGTAGTTGACACTTTCACAAAGAGTACAAACTTTATCCTTGTGCATACGATGTATCAAGTGCCAAACATAGTGTTTTCCCTTGACCAAGTGTTGGAGAACCTTGGTCATGTTTGACCTCTTCTGGGACTTCGACCGGCTAGTCGAATATGGAGCCCAAGTCGAAGTGGAGATCACGGGATCTCGACCTCTTTTTAAGGTAGTTTTGGGATTAGGGTTTATGTAACGGGTATGGGATGTCAGCTGATGGGTTTACCCATGTTTAGGCCCATTTTGTAATGTATAATTACAAGCTAGGTGATGTAAGTAAATACAAAGATATAGTAAACTTAGTAGAATCGGATTAGTGCAGAGCTAGAGGCTTTGTGCATACTATGTGTTAAGACTTGCAGAGCTAAGTGAAAGTGATTGTAAGAAGCTTGTGTTAAGATTGTGTAAGAATTCTTTGTGATGTGACCTAACTCAGGGAAGGAGGATCTAGCGAGGTGTGCAAATATCCTATCCTATGCGCAGTAGGTTTTTTGGGCTCTGTACATGTAGGAAGATTGACATAAGATAATAAAGAAAGAGAAGAGTTGGTGGACGTAGCCTCACACTAGAGTGAACCACGTATATCCTGTGGTATGGTTGCTTTCTGCATTATGGTTGTTATGTTATTGATGTGATTTATGTTTAGTAATGATATCTCTATGTATGATGCATCTGGTATGATAGCTTAGTGCTTAGTAATGTGAATGAATGCTAGATCTGATCTATCTCTCTATGTTAAGTGCTTGAACGTGTTAAATCTTGTTGAATATTGCATTGCTATGTAATTAGGGTTTATATATGCGATGTGAATGAGGGTGAATTATAACTACTAAGTGTTGTGTTAGAGTGGTGTAATCACAGATCTGTGTCCCAGCTAAGTTGCAGACATTTGAGTCATGCAACCATCCCTGTATCTAGCTCAGGTGAGACTTCATCTGCTTCACAATTGTTTTCGAAAGGGACGATAGTTAGGGTTTTGTTGGTGTGTTATTGAAGCACTGAAACCTGGGTCTGCCCCTATGCCAAAAAATGGTTATGTTGCCAAGACTTGAAACTGTGATTGCTGGGAACTGAAGAAAAGAGAAATATTTGTGCGTAGATATGCTACTTTAGTGTGTAGTATTCTACTTGACTTGCAAATATCTGTGCTAAGAGGAGAAATTGGATCTGAAGAAAAGAGGTAAGATATTGAATCTTTGTTCTCTGAGAAAGGTAAGATAAGAAAAACATTTTATTTTGAAAGAATGAATCTAGGTACGTTTGATAAATTGTTTCCTAGTCTGAAAACTAGGGTACAACTAGAAGAACGAAGATTTGATATGAATAGATATGATAGAAATAATGAAAGGTATGTTATCTCTATGCATAGAAAGAATGTTTGGATTAACAAATGGATGCAGGATCCTAGAAAGAATTTTTTGCAGGTTAGTTAATGTGATCCCAGTGCGCAATACAGGAGAGGTTGGGGATCGTTTAAGAGAAAGAGAGGATTAACCCTTTGTTACAGCTACAGAAGACTGGGCCATCTTACTAAGGAATTCCCTAGTAGAAGACCTAATTGTATTTGTTGTAAATCTATGGACCATGAAGTTTTGGATTTCCCTGGAATGATTGCTACAGTTGAAAACTTGAATATTTGACAATAAAACTATGAGACAAGCCAAGAAACTAAGGATATGATAGAACCCCAGAAAGAATCAGAGACTTTATTATTGCATACGAAAGAAACCCTGAATGACCATAGAGACATTAGCTTATCGGAAGTCTTAAAAGAGAAAGAGTGCATAGAAATAAGAATAGGATACTTCGACATAGACTGTGTCCTAGATGATGAAACACAGATGAATATCACGACGGAAAGAAATTGGGAAATTTTGGGAAAGCCTGTTATGGTTCCTTCATTAGGACGAATAATATTATTTAGAGGAAAATTGATAACCCTATGTGGAATACTTACCCAGACATCTATGAGTGCTCATGGCACTTCAACAGAAGAAGAATTTGAGATCATTAAGTTTGTTGAGAACAACGCCCCATTTTCTATCTTTCTAGGAAAAACCTGGATCGAGAAAGATCAGATACGAAGGAAACAAGAAGAGGAGGATATAGAATAGAAAAAGCAAGAAATAAGATATTTTATGGCTAGGAGAATATCACACTTAATGAAAGAACAAGAGAACCAGTCGAAGCTACTAAGGACCAAAGATATGGACGTCAAAATTGAAAGAAGATAGGAAGACTAGAGACACTTGTCTGTACAAGAGAGTAGAGAACCTATCCCAAAAAGAGAAGAAGTATTACCCTCGAATCCTATGAAAGACCCTCCACAGTGTGAATTTATCATTCCAAGAGGAGATAAGAACGATAATGGAAAGAGGAAACTAGTGATTCAAATCACAGGAAAGAAGGCCAGAAAGCTTAGTAAGAAGAGAGAAAAGTTAGAAAAATTGCAAGAAGTTCCAGAGAAGACTTTGCAGAAGGAAGGTTTCCAAAACATGAACTTCATCAGAATATCAGTACAACACAGATTGGCACTTCACCATGACAGAGCGATATGACCGTTGGAGGCATTATGATCATCAAAACGACACTCCAGAATGGCTAAAAAAGCAGTTATGGCCCGAAATCTTGCCATTGGACCATTGGGACCATGCCATAATGGATGGAACTGCATTGATTGAGGTGTTCCTTCTCGTTGGAAGAGTCTATTACGATAATATCTATTTAGCCTGTCAAGCATTGCACCAAGAAAACTTTTTCCAATTGTGATTATCCAAGTCCATAGAGAACTAGTTGATTTTGCGTAGTGACCATTGAGACCTCCCCATTTGTTATGTTACATTGAGTATTGATCACTGACCTTAGATATTAGATCTTGAGTGTGCATGTCAGACTAAATTAGCATAGCAGAAAAATCTGTCGAAGATATTTTAATAGACTTCATGGATGAGAAGGTGATGTCTGCAGAGATCCAAGCCTCATCGATGAGAGGAGTGCAAGCATCCCCGTTGACTACTCGTGGATATAGACCATCCCAAGATGAGACCGAGAAAAGAACCAAGCATCGTGATGACTTGAAAAATGTGAAGCTAATTCCATCCATCCTACCCGACTATATCCCACCCCTGGCCGGTGTGGTGAGTCATGACAGTGTCCTGAGGGAGTTCAACTACATAGTCATCACTGCGTACCTCCCGAAGGGAATAAAAGCAATCAAACTAGAGTTGGAGAGGATTCCAAACCTGAAGATCAATGACTATAACCTAGGATACCGCAAGAGTTATGGTATGCTCACACCTCAAAAATATTTGACCAAGACTAGGGGGAAGAAGTCGAAGATCATCCCCCAAACGTGGACTATAGACATCGCGAGGTCAACTATCCTAAACGTGATGAAGATACCACATTTTGGAAGGCATAAAGAGGTTAACATGTGTGTTAAAATCCTATTGTCGTGCTTCCATGGTGGGTATCTATGGCTAGATAGATGCATCACCGTTAATCCGGCATTGATCCATACGATCACTGGATTAAACATGCAAGGACCAGACCCACAAGAATTCTATGTCAGGAAGGCTACAGATCACGCCTTGGCGCAGAAGATTAAAGACACCTATGGGGATATCGAGATGGGGAAATGAGGCTACAAGGTAGCCTCCATTCAAAATGGCATAGTGCGCCTAGCCTGCTAATTGATTGTTGGTAAGCTAGTAAGGAAGAACAGACCCACACAGGTCACGGGGTTCATTGTTGACCTCATGAGAAAATGATTGGAAGGATTGCATATGAACTAGGTGAGTTACCTCATCAACCAATTAGAACAGGACTACTGCGAAGCTCAGGATCAGGGATATGAGTTCCATTTTACCTAGTTTTTAATCCTCATCGCATTCATTTCTTGGGATATGTTGGAAGGAGATACCTTCCTTGGCATTGAGTCGTTCGAGCCACTAGCTGCAAAGTTCACCACACTCTAGTATTCGAGCGATATGGTGAAACATTGGCAGTCGAACACAGTGTTCCATACCTACTACCTGTAGTTGAAGAGGGCTATTGAGTCTTTCCCTCGTATGACACTGAACACCCTGGACAGGTTCAGGTCCCTTATGAAGTTCCACGCAGATATGCATTTTATTTATATTACTGCGCGCATAGATTAAAGTAAAGAAGAACTTCAGTCCTACTACAAGCTCAGAGAGGAGGACCTAGAAGAAATCACTAAGGAATGGCCCGCAGAGTTCCTTATACCAGTCGACCAGGAAGAACTGTCTGACCTCGACCTCATTGGAAGTCCGGTGGTTACTCACAAAGAGAGTGATGCACACAGCAGTAGCAGGAAGAAAAAGAAGGAATATATAAAAGAAATACACAACACATCAGAAGAGACTGCATCAGATTCACCTAGCAGAGGAGGAGATGATGAAGTGAAAAAAGAAGAGAAAGAAGGGGAAGAAGACAAGAAAAATTAGGGCGAAGTAACACCGCCACAGAATCCCCCTGATGACACAAAGACATCTAGGAAAGGAAAGGTTTCCTCAATCAAACCTACATTGCAGAAGAAGTCCAAAGATACTAAGCTGAAGCTGTAGACTTTGCTCACGGTCGATGACTTCGACTTCATTATCGCAGCTGTATTAGATGCCTCGAAAGATATTTTGTAGATAAATGAAGCCAAACAAGAAATCATGTATGAAATAATTGAAGCAGAACTGAGAGGGGTACAACAACCTCTTCACTCCAGCCACGCAGTGTCCACTACGCCCCTACCACTAGAAGAACCTGAATTAGGAGATGAGCCTACCCAACTACACAGAATAGTTGATGTGACTGAATCTTGCCTTCATCGCATACATGAAGAAAAAGAATAGGCCACAGTGGCCCTGAAGAAACAGTAAGAAGAATTCATAGAGAAACATCAAGTTGCGCAGTAAGAAAAAGATGACCTTCAAGTGAAGTTCATATAGGATAGAGCAAAGATCCAATAGGAGAAAGAACAACTACTCGCGGAGAAGGTTGGAGTTAAAGAAGCAGTCAACATAACACTTCTCTCTATGATAGGATTAGAATAGATAGAAGAAGACCTAGTGGAGAGTTAAGTAGTGAAGCTTGCTATAGCCATCTAGCAACTTCAACAGAGAGTAACAGAATTGGAGTTACAAATAGTACCAAGCATTCTACAGGAAGTACGAGACCAGTGAGAAGAATCCACCCGAAGCAAATTCCATAGAATCAAGGCATTAGCCCTAAAACGTAAACAACTTAGTTGTTGAAGTGCGCATAATTATGACTGGTTTATCGAGGACCCTGAACTAAAGACACTCAAGTCCTAGATCCAAGAAGCAAAGTAGTGAGCAACAATAGTACAAGCGCAGTTGAAGCCCTTGTCAACAGTCAAGTGAATGAAAATATCCCAAGAACAGTGTACGGCTTAGAAATAGGTCCATACCATATAGAGAAAAGTCATGGAAGTGACTCAGAAGCTCCAGCTAGTGCAAGATGCATCTTGCCTAGTTTTTGAGGAGATTGAAGGATGAGGAGCAGAATTATAACAAGAGGTCACTACAGTCGAACAACGCTTGGAAGACCAATGACCAAGGAGTTTATTCAGGAGTTAGTCGAGTAGGAGGCCTTGGCGAAGCAGTAGGTTGAAGCTTCTCGAGCCAAGCTCAAGGCGTTTGAGGAAGATTTACCCAAAGAAGAGTGACTCGGGATGAGTCATAGGTGAGTGTTGGGGGCCTATTGTCCCTTGAAAAAGTCTTATATAACCTTGGTCATGTTTGACCTCTTTTGGGACTTCGATAGGATGGTCGAAGGTGGAGCACAAGTCGAAGTGAAGATCGTGAGATCTTAGCCTCTTTTTCGGGAAGTTTTGGGATTACGGTTTTTGTAATGGGTATGGAATGTTGACCCATGGGTTTACCTATGTTTAGGCCCATTTTTTAATGTATAAATAGAAATCTAGGCATGTAAGTAAATACACAGATATAGTAGACTTAGTAGAATCGGCTTAGTGCAGAGCTAGAGGCTTTGTGCATACTATGTGTTAAGACTTGTAGAGCTAAGTGCAAGGGATTGTAAGAATCTTGTGTGTAGACTGTGTAAGAAGGATTTTTTGTGTGACCTAACTTGGGGAAGAAGGATCTGGTAAGGTGCGTAGATCTCCTGTCCTATGCAGAGTAGGGTTTTTTGGCTATGTGCATATAGGAATATTGATAAAAGATAATAAAGAAAGAGAAGAACTAGTGGATGTAGCCCCACAATGGGATGAACCACGTATATCCTGTGTTATGGTTTATTTGTGCATTATGGTTGTTATGTTATTGATGTGATTTATGCTTAGTTTTGATATCTTTATGTATGATGCATCTGGTATGATATCTTAGTGCTTAGTAATGTGAATGAATGTTAGATCTTATCTATCTCTCTGTGCTAATTGCTTGAACATGTTAGATCTTGTTGAATATTGTGATTCTATGTAATTAGGGTTTATATCCGTGATGTGAATGAGGGTGAATGGTAACTTATAAGTACTTTGTTAGAGTGGTGTAATCATATATTTGTGTCCCACCTAGGTTGTTGACATTTGAGTCCTACAACCATCCCTACCTCTACCTCCGGTGAGACTTCATCTGCTTCGCAGGTGTTTTTGAAAGGGTTGGTAGTTAGGGTTTTGTTGGTGTGTTATTGAAGCGTTGAACCCTGGGACTGCCCCTGTGTCAACACATAGCTATATTTTTTATCAGCGAGATAGTTACATTGCATGGCATGCCTAAGAGGATCATATATGATAGAGGATCGGTGTTTACAAGATGCTTTTGGACTAGTTTCCAAGAGGCCTTGGAAACCCAAATTAACTTTATTACTGTATATCACCCAAAGATAGAAAAACAAATAGAAAGAACGAACCAAATCTTGGAAGATATGTTGCGGATGTACGTGATCGACCAATAGAAGCGTTAGGAGGAGTTCTTTCCACTGGTAGAGTTTTCATACAACAACAACTATCAAAGCACCATTAAGATGGCACCATTTCATTTTATTTATGGGCGATCATGTCAGATGCCTTTGAGCTGGGATCGACTTGAGGATATGGTCTTGGTAGGTCCAAAAGCGATCCAAGAAATGGAAGAACAAATGAAAATGATAAGACAAAGGATTAAGGAAGTGCATGATCGACAAAAGTGTTATGTCAATGTGCATCGTGTTGACCATAGTTATGAAGTTGTTGATCCATTATTCTTGCGGGTGAAATGGCACAAGAGTTCGATCAAGTTTGGAAAGGGTTCTAAACACTCTCGTAGGTTTGTGGGACCTTTCAAAGTCATGGAAAAGAAATGGCTCATGGCCTATCGAATAGCTTTGCTTGATTCTTGGAGGTGTATGCATAATGTTTTTCATGTATCTATTTTGAGACATTATGTTAGTGATCCTACACATGTGATTGACATGAGTTCTTTGCAAGTGTCAGTTGAGGGTACGCTCACGGAAGAGCTAATATGCATTCTGGACCATCGCATTCTACATCTACAACGTTGAATAGTCAATCAGGTCAAGGTCGAGTGGGACAATTATAGTCTACAATCGGCTACCTGGGAGGATGCATATGATATGTGCAAGTAGTTTCCATTTTTGTTTGATAGTTAGAAATTTAGATCTTTTCAGATACTTTATTTACTACGCACATACTATGAAACTTTGGGACAAATTTTAAACCAAGAGGGGGTGTATGTAACATCCCTCTCTTGTGCACACATGATTTGACTTATTCTTTGAATACACTTGTGTGCAAGTGATCTGGTTTAGTATATGGTTGTCTATTTCACTTTTGGATTTTGATTTTTTTGTTGTTGGACTATGATGTTATGTTATTTGATATCTATGTATAGACATGTTCTATTGACGGCTTTCTCCTGAGTGTGCATGAAACTTGACAGATTGAGGATGTCTATGGCATCAATGGACCTCCTTGGACTCTAGATCAAGTCAGAGGGTGGACTGTATATTGTTTGGGTATTTCTATTTATGCATATGTGACATATGATCGGGTATATTATGATGTTTTTTATGGATCATTGACAATGTTTAATTGATGGATGCAGGTTGACGATTTCTTGCTAATCAGACTCACATAAGGAGTAATGGGGCCATGCACAATAACCATATATTGAGGGAGAGGTGTGGAAGAAACCCTACCACAACCTACTAGCACTCTCTCCATGGCTATAATTTTAGGTTAACGAATACCTAGTTCGAGAGGTCCACTATGTCGTGAGGGAAAACTAAGATAGTCGCTCATGAATATTCTAAGGGGCATGCAATAAGGAAGGGTCCTTATTCCTTAGAGGCCCTTAGTCCCTCACAAGGTCTCCTTATGGAGTATTGACTCTAAGGTTTGGGCAACTACCAAGATCAGTTAAATGAGAGTGGCACCCTTGGATCATGTAGGGCATCTTGAAGGGAAAATTGCATAGATAAAAAATTATTAAAGGTGAGTGGAACCCATAGAGCATAGCATGTGTCTTGAGCAACACGTCGCAAATTTAATAAAGGTGAGTCAATGAGCCTAGGTTTCTAGAAAACATGTTTTGTTTTGACATTGTCGCACTTACAAAAATTATTAAATGAGTAATTTTTATTAATTATAAAATCTCCTTATAATTCCAAGACTAGTTAAAAAATTTCATCCTAAGTCGAAAGTGGGTAAGAAGACTAAAAAAATTAAATTATAAATTGAATAAATGGTGGGGATGAAGAGAAATCAAGTAAGGAATTGAAAGAGTAAAAATTTATTTCTAAAGATTTAATTATATAAATGTGTGGAAAAAAATACCAAATTTGAACTAAGATAAGAAAGGAAATAAATGTAAAAAGGAATGTGACAGCATAAAAAGGAACCTAGTCCAGTAAAATTAAAGAACTTTCCTAAATTAAACACAACTAAGTTTTAGAAAGGCGTCAATCATTAAAAATGAAATAGAGGGAATAAAGGGACAACTAGGAGTGATTTTGGGAGTGTTGTTTGGATGGGTGAGGGAAATTGACATTTAATTAAAATAAATGGTGAATTTATTGGTGCAACTAAGGGAACGGGTGAAAAGTGTATGGGGGAAGTAATTCCTAATTAATTCTTAATAAAAATAATTAAACATGCAAATGGAAAGTAGTCACTAAGAAAAAATCTATAAAAGAAATGACTGAGAAGAGGAATGGATCATGACTGGTATGAGTAAAGTTATGTTGCTGGAATTTATTCGACTAATTTTACTTGTGAGAGTTTGGATACCCAGCTCGAGAAAGAGAGTGGTAGTTCGACCTTGCGAGATGAGCTGGGAGCTAGAGTTTTTTGGTTGTGTTTGTGCGTGACCTCTTTGTGGCTCAGGGGGATAAGGGGGAAGAAGAGTATCCCTAGAATTGGATAGGAGGTACCGATGAGGTCTCAACGATTAGAAAGTGGGAGAAAGAAGAAAACACCAAATACCAAAGAACATCATCAAGTACATATCAGACGACGGTTAGAGTATTTATGAAAATTCGAGATATTTATCAAAATTCGAGATTTGAATTAGGATTTAATTCGTTCAATCATGTCTTATTTTATTTCTTATTGTGTTGAAAATTTTTGGAGGGATTAGACAAGCCCTTGTTGTTTATAAATTCTAGGAGTGGTTCCGAATGAATTCTTTGTTTTTTTTTAATTATTACAGAGCTTGACAAGTTGTATATAGAATGTTGATCCCCACCGTTCTATTTGAGATCTAGCCATGATTTTTTCTCTTGATGTGCACCCATCTCTATCTGAATCTTATTCCCTGGAAAAGTCACTAACACCAACTCCGAATTTGAATGGATTGATCAATGCCCTTTCTTGGTTATTTATTCACTTATTACCTTTGTAAATTACTTGAAATTTCTCCCAATGATTTTGCATCTAGCCTCAACAATTTATTCTTGTGATCCCTGTGTTCACTTGGTTATTTATTCAATAATTACCTCTGATTATTGATGCAAATTAATTTCTAATATGCCCAGAATTTTACCACTTACACTCAACAATTTTTACCCTTAATGCACAACAATTCATTCACACTTTGCTCAACATTTTTAATTCATTTTTTTCTGTGTTTCTAGAGGGGTATGGCTCCACCCAATCACACTATGCTCAGGGATTTTTTTTTATGCATTTCCCTTTGTATTTTCTATGATTTGATTGTATTTTAAACTATCCCAACAAATCGAATTATCCCTCAGTAAGTTAGGGCAATGTTCTCAGCGATTGCTTGTCCATCTCTGAGTTTTTGGAAGCTTCACATAGTAAATAGTTATCTCTTCATTTTTATGGCACCTTCACACAATAAATAGTTATCTCTACATTTTTATGGCACCTTCACACAGTAAATAGTCATCTCTGTGTTTTTTCCACATGCACACTATAATAGTTACCTCTGCATTTTACTTTGTTGCAAGCACATTTTTCTCGACTTTGGAAGCTCTAGGTAAATTTAATTTACCTCTTCCTATCATTATTGTTACCCCGTGAGTTACTTTGGTGTATCCCTATGTTTTTCAATGGTCACCTTGCATTTTACCTTATTCCTATGTGTTTTGACATGAGAAGACACCATGCGCGTTTGGAACAGACCCCAACATTTCAATATTGATTCTCTATGTTTTTCTTGGGGAAAGTGCTCTATGTGTTAATATCTAAGCATCATTTTAAACCTGGATCATGGTTCCCTTCCTTCCTCCTGGGTAGATTGGGTCTCTGCATTCCATATTTTACCGGACTGCACCCTTCCTCCTGCTCCTACAAGTGGCAGTTTCACGAGGATTGAAATCATTTTTCCACATATTTCTACCCAATATGGAAACCCCGTAATCGTATTAGAGTGTCATTTCTCCCATACTTGTTGGCCACACAAATTTATAAATCTAAACTGGTGCCTTATGAACCGCTTATAAAATCATTTAAGCTAGATGGTCGATTTGATGTGAGAATGATCGTAGGTGTGAGTACTCCTCACCTTTTTCTCTTGATTAATCCCAATCCTAAAGTCCAAAGTTGAATTCATATGTGTATCTCTGATATAATGTATTCTAGACTTAATCCAGCCGAGCCCAAACACTCATCCTTAAATTTAGTGTAGCCCCTAATTTCATTTTCTCCTAGAATTCACTGATAGTTGTCTTGCGTCATGGATGAATAAGAAGCATGGTTGATTATGTGATTGTTCTCTTCGCCCTTTTAATACATAGTGGATTACTTCTTGCACCACTAATTTAAGGTTTGGAATAACATAGAATGATGCAGATGATAACCTTTGTCCTTGACCTTTTGTGATTAGATGCAGAGTTATTATTACATGTTGTTAATGGCAAGACCTTATGTGTAAATTCTTTTTTAATTTAGAACTTAGTCTTGATGTACGATGGGATATGAAATTGCGTATTCTTGCGTCATGAAGATAATGTTGAATTATGAATGATTTAAAAGTTAGAATTCTTGCGAGCTTGAAAAATTAATGATTGATGAAGGATTAAGTTATTAGTTTACTTGTGTCTTGAATTTAATATTGACATACGACTACCTAAGTAGTTAGACATCCTTGTGCCTTTTATTATGTTCACATATATTTGTTTTAATGTTTGTTTACTCTAGCGCCAGTTATTTGTTGATGTGTAAAGGATTAACTGAATGGATTAATTGTGCGCATTGAATGTTGTTGAATCATGTTTAATCTGGTAATTTGGTCATGCACACACCTTGAAAATAATGTTGATTATTGTTGAATCCAATGATTTATTAAGAACATTCCTTAAAAATAATGTTGGTTGGTTGTTAACTCAGTATTTAGATCAATTGCGCACCTTGGAAACAATGTTGATTCATGATAATTTAGACAACATACTTCTTGCGCGCAATGAAAATATGATGTAATGAATGATTGTTTAGATATTATACTTCTTGCGCGAAATGAAATTTAATGTGATAGATGATTGCATTTATGTGATTGGAATATTGCACCATGAACATAAGTGATTTATTGATGTTTAGGATTGATTGATTGATCTAGATGATGTTGGACTTGATTTTTAGTGGGATTTAGACACTCTTGAGGAAAATATATGAATTATCTTACTCAATCATTTTTCAAATTTTGTTTGGCTAAGGAAAGATAGTCGGGAATATTAACCTGTGTTTTATAGCCTCAAAATTTATTTCCCAATATGCAAGTATTAATTATATGGGATTAGGATGATTTTTTAAATGAAAAGATTGTTGCAAAATATGAAATTTTTATATAATTTTTCAGAACATTTACATATTGCAGAAAGTAAATGTGGAGATCAAAACCAAAAGTAACCAAGTCACATATTAACACAAACGAGACATAATAGAAATCATTTTATTTCATTCCAAGAAATCAAAAGTATCTTTCTCTTTACAAAAATCCATGTGAAGGCATGGACCAAGGTCAAACTTAGATATCCCTGATGAAAACCATACAGAAGAACTCTGACAATAAGTAAAAACTAAAATTTAAAATCTGGATCAACTTTCCACAGAATGCTTCCAACTTGACTCTGCACAATATCCTTTATCAATTATGAAACTCAATCCATAAATAGACAAGTATACACAAACTATCAAAAATAGATAAACACCTCTGAAACAAGCATCTGAATGATATGGTTCAACTTTGAACCTTRTTGTCTACAATAGGACCATGTTKTYAAAAAGAGAATTAGGCCTTTAATGAATTGAAGAATGAATGAAAACTGAACCATCTCATGAAAACAAATGAGAAA
The DNA here is from genome assembly GCA_032191745.1 of Picea mariana. Taxonomy (NCBI): domain Eukaryota; kingdom Viridiplantae; phylum Streptophyta; class Pinopsida; order Pinales; family Pinaceae; genus Picea; species Picea mariana. The sequence goes on from JASDQU010280286.1 coordinate 13,802, forward strand.
ACCTTAGTATTTCTTTCTCCTTCTATTCTCCCCTTGTACTTCCTTTTCCTTTTTCTTTTATGCATTCCAAATTAGTTGAAGTAGTTCAACTACCTCATTTAGTTAAGTTAATTAATCTTAACTAATTTTAGTTTAGAGGAAGTAATAATAATAATAATAATTAAGGGTATTTTTTATTAAATAATAACTAAGTAGGTGGGACCCCCTATGACTCCCTTTTATTCCTTTACAAAAATAAGAAAAATTAGACAACCAATTAAACAAATGCCTCTTTGTAACTCCCATAAATTATTTCCCAAAATTTGAAATTTAAATATCAGAAATATTTCAAATTATATTCAAAATATATAAATAATCACATTATCCAAAAAATAGTTTATTGTCGAAAACTTTCTGCAGTCTATTGTATTCAACAAATCAACCATAAACACATAAAAAAAATCCATATTTTCCACTTTGAGAGGAAATCCTTCTTATGTCACTGTTGTCCCCTTTGGATTTCCTAGAATTAGACTTAGGTTGGTTGGAGCCTTGAGGCTTAATCTCACTAATAACATGGGGGAAATCTTCCCTCAGGTACATATGGGAGGACATTGACTTTGCTGAATCACTTGAAGGAGATGAGGGGAAAGCAACAACTTTACCTTTGTCTTGCACATGGGGAGCGTCAATTTTAAGTCGCTTGATAGCATGAAAGAACTATACAGGTGAGTGTGTAGGGGCAATTTGAGCATTCAGATTTATAGGTGGAGGAGGAGGAGGCAATGACAATTTGGGCCATCCAAAATGGTGGGAGAATTCCATATGAACAATATCCTTCAATCCATGATTTTCGGGAACTTCTGGTTGCATAGATACAAGGGGAGGCACAAGGATACCAATGATATTTTGGGGCTAGAAGGGAGGCCTCTCTAGTCTAGGTTCAATGATCCCTTTCTCAATCCAATTGAAGA
>JASDQU010280287.1:0-14754 GCA_032191745.1 Picea mariana
CAATATTCACCACCATCCATAGCCGCAATACATTTCCCTCATAAAAGAGGGTTGCCTTCTAGGAAAAAAAAAACCTTAACATAATCTCTACCATTAGATCTGCGACCTTATAATGAACGGTCCAGATTTACAATGAAATTACAATATACTTTTACAAGGCAATTTTTGCTTCGGGGGCTATGCCCCCGAACTCCTGCTAGGGACCCACTTGCCCCCAAACCCCCCAGTCGGGGGGATAGGCCCCCCGAACCCCGCAGCAGGGTTACCCCTCCTCTGCACTCCCCCGCATGGAAGAATGTACATACTTCTGGGGTGTAAATACTTCACGGGGTATAAACATGGCTGAAAGTAAAAGACCTATAAATCAGGAAGATAATCAGGCTCCACAACCAACAATAACATCCGTGGTAATAACCCCGGTCATGCTTAGAGAGGAAGAGGAGTTGGAAAACCTTGGAAATACCTCAAATGGGGAATATAATGAACAAATGAGTTCAAAGTGAACACCTACAGGAGAACTAGAAGCCCAACCATCAACTACAATTTCAACAAATCCATTTGGCCTAAGGGGAGTGGCTCATGTTATTGCTGATTTGATCGGTATCTGATAGTGAAGTAGGGGAGGTGTATCTTGCAGTTCCTATTTTGAATGAGGTAGTAACAGGGATGTTGGACACACAATTTCCCCAAGGACAACAACCTTTGGACATAGATATAGGTCTGAATACAACTGAAGGCCATATCACCTCTTTAGATCGAACCTCACAGTCACCAGATACAGGGGAAGGTTGTAACAAAGGCCAGGAAGATACAAGATATAAAGAGAAAAAAAAAACTCTAAGGAATAAATATGAGGATGGTAGTGGGAATGACATCACTAAGGATGAGACAAAAGGAAAAGGAGAATAAAAAGGGAATCCCAATGTTGAGAACTCATTAGGAGGTAACTCTAGAAAGGAGTGGTTGATGAAGACTTGGAGGGTAACAAAGGGTATTGAAAGACCCAGACAGGATCATCAGCACATTCTACACTCCCAGGGTCAACGAATTCGACATAAACCATAGTAGAGGGGGTCACGAATAATACCTCCAACATTGAACATAGTGGAAATTCAACCATTAAGATAGGAGTTGGAAAAGGTAAGGAGGAAGTGCTAGAACATTTTCATACACCATGCAGCTTGGGAAATTCCCTCTAATGGGAAATTCCCTACAATAATACAAACTCTAAGGTGACCCTTCCCTCCTGTCTTGATTTATACAAAAAATATCAATATGAAGATTTACCAGAACTCATGACTCGTAGCGACCCAGAGGTGAGGGAAATTGATGACCAAGGTTCATGGCCTTTCCTGGGGATGAAAAATTAGAATTTTTAGAGAAAAGAGTTGAGGCAGTGACACAAATGTAGTAGGAAGGTTCAGAGCATAAAACTTTCAGGTTAGAGGCAAAAATACTCTTAGAAGAAGCAAAAAGAATGATTAAATTATAAAGGGAAACTATCATAGCACCATAAATAACATCCGTGGTAATAAACCCAGTCATGCTTAGAGAGGAAGAGGAGTTGGAAAACCCTGGAAATACCTCAATTGGGGAATATAATGAACAAATGAGTTCAAAGTGAACACCTACAGGAGAACCAGAAGCCCAACCATCAACTACAATTTCAACAAATCCATCTGGCCTAAGGGGAGTGGCTCATGTTATTGTTGATTTGATCACGACATATGATAGTGACATAGGGAAGGTGTATCTTGCAGATCCTATTTTGAATGAGGTAGTAACAGGGATGTTGGACACACAATTTCCCCAAGGACAACAACCTTTGGACATAAATATAGGTCTGAATACAACTAAAGGCCATATCACCTCTTTAGATCGAACCTCACAGTCACCGGATATAGGGGAAGGTTGTAACAAAGGCCGGGAAGAGCCAAGATATAGAGAGAAAAAAAAACTCTAAGGAATAAATATGAGGATGGTAATAGGAATGACATCACAAAGGATGAGACAAAAGGAAAAGGAGAAGAAAAAGGGAACCCCAATGTTGAGAATTCATTAGGAGGTAACTCTAGAAAAGGAGTGGTTGATGAAGAGTTGGAGAGTAACAAAGGGTATTAAAAGACCCAGACAAGATCGTCAGCACATTCTACACTCCCAGGGTCAACGAATTCGATAGAAACCATAGTAGAGGGGGTCATGAATAATACCTCCAACATTGAACACAATGGAAATTCACCCATTAAGCTAGGAGTTGGAAAAGGTAAGGAGGTCGTGCTAGAACATTTTCATACACCATGCAGCTTGGGAAATTCCTTCTAATGGGGTGACGAGACGATTCTAGAGCCTATAGACGAGGTGGTCGATGTATAAGCTATAGATTATGATAGAAATAGGAAGGTAGCGGTAAGAAGGATGGGAAAGAAGAGGAGGCTCACTCTAGACAATGCAATGTTAATTACCATGGAAGAGACCCTATTGGATTCTAAGAAGTACAAGGTGAGCAAACTATTGGAAGCATGCATGGCTATATCCAATTCCACCATGGACAAGGCAAGAGAAGACGAGGGTGAAGCTGAATCTATGAGAGTTGAGTTAGTGCAATTCAATAATCAAGTGGAATATTACCAGGACACCACACAAGCAGTTAGATTCATGATAACTGATCTAGGAGAGATCTATAGTCAGTTTAAGTCTAAAAGAGATATTTTCATGACCTGGATCATTGGCTATTAGGAGGAAAAAGTGATGAGACACATAGCTTACAAAGACATGATGAAATGGCCAGAGAAATATCATCACATGTTAGAACAAATCGAGTACAACATAGAAATCCAAAAAGGCCGAGCAGTTGAGGAACATGGCATGAGGATGCTCACAGATGAGAGCCTGGTTGGGTTCAAAATAACATAAGAGTATTGGGTAAAATTAGTGATAGCTCATCATAGGATAGTGCATGAATGATGGGAAGAATTTATCATGAACTGGAACAACATGAATCAAAATATGAGGAAACCTATTCCCAAAAATTGACACACCCAATGACTTTTTCAACCTGCGCACGATAGTCTGAATGTTCGAGGAGCTCAATGCTAAATTTGAAATGAAAGTTTAGTAGATACGAATGCTAAAAAAAGGATAGGTTAATAGGTTCACTGATGGATTGATAGGGGTAGTGTGGTCCCTACAACATCTAGGATCCGAGGTGGAAAAATTTAGAGACCAGCTGATGGAAATGAAGGATAAGCTCAACATGCCGATGGAGAAGCATTGATTCCCATATTTGCATACTTGTGAGGATATTTTCTCCCAGCGGTCTAAGTATGACTGAGATAACCCTTTGAGTTGACTAAGCAATCGACCTTATCTTTTGTTTTCTTTTTGTTAAGTAAACATTGTTGTTAATATTTTCTTGAGATTTTCGTATAAATAAGGAGGTCAAACTCATTTTGAAAGGTCGATGGTTTTTTGTAATAGTTGATAGTTATATGAAAAACTATTTTGGAGTTTAATATTGAAGCTCATCTTGAGCCGAAGACAAATTTCTGCCAGAGCTTGTGGATTATCGTAGTCTGTGGACTGTTCTAGATACAGTTATCTACTATGAGCTATTTAGTAAGATTGCAGTTATGTTTAAGCTATATTGAATGATTATGATTTCTAAATGAATATTGGTGTAAATTCTGATCTTGTTTTAAAATAAGTTGTGTTATACTGTAATCATAATTATTTCCAGTTACCTGCTATTTTCGCACACAATCTCCTTTCTTAGATGATATTATTGTTTGATCAATAGAAAATTATTATTTTTTAATATTTATTGGAAATATATTTCATTTACATGATGTTGCTGAAAGTTAACCTACGCTCAACCTTATTTTGAATTTAGTTACTGAATACTTCATAAATAAATAATAACGAAAAGAGTCTAGAATATCCAACCTTAAACCAAAAATAAATCCCATCGAAACTTGTCGGATCACCCATTCAGAGAATCACGCTACCTTGAACAGGGAAGATTCTAATTAGGCCTCGTATCTGGGGGTGATTCCTACTATTGAGTTAAAGGGAATTTTTACCCCTTAACAGAATTGGCACTAGAAGGAGGGCTTGAACAAATGCATGGATGGTAAAAATAGGTATTTCAATAGAAACTTACCTCAAATAACCTATAGATTCAAAACAACGCACATGCATGGCCAATCCTTCTCATGATATCCCTAATATTGAAGGTATCCCTACTTCTAGTGAGTCACCAAATGATGAAGACGAATTGTACCTTCACTCAAAAATTCCCTACGTGATTCCCCACATTGAAATCAACACATTTAGGAGGATTACCAGAGCATACTCTCATCAAATTGGAGCACTACTAGAGCACTACCATTAGCTCTGTTTATTCCCCGTAGGAAACAAACTGTCAAACCGGTAGTGGATACCCTAGATCACATCGTAGTCCATACAATTGAGGACCTAGTATATTTCTACTTAACTGAAATTGACCAGCCTCTTAGTTTTATTCTGGAAACCCATCTTGTCACCCCACTAGCAAGTACACACTCTGATATTGAAAGTTTTGAATCTGAAGAAGCGGACTCCAACTCAGAGGACTTAGAAAACAAGTCAGACGATATGGATAACAACAATGAAAACATCCTATAAGGTAATGATCAACATGATAACAACCATCTTCCCTGGCCAGGGATTCCTTGGCCATACCAGAACGATTACACCATTTTCCTAGGCACCCAAATAAACTTCTCCCAAAATATGATCTTGAAACCTTTGGGTCACCCAAAGATCACATCAAGAAATTCATATTCGCAATTAGATTGATGAATGTACAGCTTGAGGATGTAGAGTGCATATTTTTCCCTTACACTTTCGAGAACTTGGCTTCAACATGGTATTACAATATCCCAGTCAGATACATGAATAGTTGGAACAAATTTTAGAAGGAATTTTCGGATACATTTGCTGAAGAGACAACTCTCGGGGCCTTGATGGCTCAATTTTTTTCCACCACCATGGGTCCCAAAGAGAAGGTCAAAGAATTTAATTATATATTTACAACCATCCTTAAAAAATTTCAAACTGATGCTAAACCTTCCCAATAGATGATGATTGAGGTATATGCTAACACATTACCATCCTCCATATCTATGTTCATTAAGAGGGTTACTAAACTCACTCTGGATGAGAATTTTGAGGAAGCCAAAATTATTGAATTTCAAATGAAAGGATGCAAAGATATCCAGATATCCTCGTGAATAAGGAAACAAAACAACCACCTAGGAGGGCACTCTTACTAATAGGATTGCCAAGTAAACCAACAGAACAAAGCATTGAACATGATAATGATGACTTGGAAATTCTACAAAGAATGGTTAAGAAACTATCTAACAAAATTGTAGACATGAAAAGGAATGCAGGGGAAGGCACATCAAACCCTAGACCCTATAAACCATTTTTTAGAAGAACTCCACCATTTAAAGCCATAGAACCCCCACCTTCTAAATTGAACATCAATTTAGGGGAAGTGGCCTCCGATTCCTATTGTAATTACCATCAAGAACATCATTTAGAAAAGGACTTCCCTCAATGGGTTAATTCCATGAACTTATTGTCCAATAATTTCTGGGATGGTTGTGCTATAACTTAACAATCCAATGACCAAACATCAAATACTGCAGAATATGAGGTTAATGAGCCACCCGAGAAAACAACTATGGTTCTGTGGGATGTTAGCCATACATAATATTATGATATCCCTCTAGAATAAGAGGAATTCCGGAGGATCTAGCAATCCAAACTATGAGAAAACCTGTCATAGCACAATCTCCTAAGAGGTCCGAGAAAAATCCTCCTCGGCTCAACCAACCCAACCACTGAATCCTTCCCTAATGTTCCAGGTTTGCGAAACAACAAACTAGAATATAATGTGGTAGAAGACCTAAAAAAGTTGAAAGTCAAGGATCTATTGTTACAAGCCTTGGAAGAGGATGACAAGCTCATGTTAAATCCTAATCCAAATCCAATCTCAAGGAAAGGAAACTATGAAAAATCTAGAAGGCCTAATGTGAATACGGTGTCTTCCAATAAGAAACCTTTGTCATTTGTCCCATCGTTTTTTTTAACCTTGGAAATCTACAACATAAATCTACACAATTGTTTAATTGACTCTGACGCTTCTTCGAAGGCCATGCCTCTGTCAATATGTAGAAAGTTGAAGGCTACCCCTACCAAAAGTGATACACATATTATTCAACTAGATAGAACCGAAGTTAAGGAAATTGGTGAATTGAAGGATGTCATGATCTAGATCGCATCTAACCCAAAATTCCACCAAGTCATAGGCATCATAATTGTAGATATTATAGAAGCCTATATGATGTTGTTAAGTAGGGATTGGTCTGAAAAATTACATGGATATTTTACTATGGATTGGTCTCACTTGTGGTTACTATTGAAGGTAAATCCTAACATGATCATGATTAACTGGGAAAAGTATTTGAAGCACACTGTCACTGACCTGGAGGATCCTAACGAACCTTCCTCTATTGAACTCTCGGTGCTAGGAAATTATTCTTATGACTCTGAATTTGGTGATTTCTCACCATGCTTGTCCGAAGTATTATTTTCACAAAGTTCAAAGTTGCCACTACATGACAATCCTGAAATAGTTGAGATATGTGGTAAACCTAAACACAATCTTCAAGCTCAGATCGTAAAAGATGAAAATGAAATTTCAAAAGTAGACTTAGACAAACGAGTGCCCAAATTCACTTCTGAGATATGGAATGTATTCTTCGATGGATCAAAATCCAAATAAGGGACCAATGCGGGATGCATTTTAATTGATCCAATAGGAAAGTGTAGTTTTTTGTCATGTAGATTGGAGTTTGAATGCACAAACAATATCGTCGAATACAAGGCACTAGTTCAAGGACTTAAGAAATCCATTGAACTAAATATCAAGGAAATAGTCACCTTCGGTGATTCATAAATCATAGCCAGAAAAGTAAATAACACTATTCATTGCAATTCCCCTCATTTAAGGAATTATTAGCAGGAAGTTCACAGCTTGATAGAAAATTTCCAAGCATTTAACATCACAACCATTCCTCAATCTAAAAATATACTTTCTGATTCCCTAGCCACAACAACCTTGATATCATCTCCCTTGAAAGACTATGAAGCCTGTAGGTTCACTATATAGTTGTTATATAAACCTTCTATCCCTGAAAACATCACTAACTGGAGGGTATTTGAAGGGGATGAACAAATAATATCCTTTTTGACTAATGAAGAAAACTTTAAGGATTTGGCCATTGATGACGAATTTTTCTTGAAGATACTCATTGAGCATGAAGATGGAGAGAATAATGAAGTGAGGGGCAACACATCAACTGAACCCAAAATTTATATTATACCTAAGGGAGTGGTCAACCTCGAAAACCTCTTCGATTTACGAGAGAAATTTAAACATCCTAAGAATGTCAATATGAGTAGTTCTTTCCCTGCTTATGAAGTTATTAATCTAGGAATTGCCAATGACCCCAAGAATATTAACCTTGGGAAATCATTATCCAATGAGGAAAACAAATATTACCTAAAGTTGTTTATAGAATACCGTGATGTTTTTGCCTGGTCCTACCCAGATTTGAAAATGTACGATGCCAAAATCATTCAACACACCATCCAACTAGGACCCAAATTCAAGTTGTTCCAACACAATTTAAGAAAGTTTCATCCGTCCCTTGAACCTCTAATGCAGAAAGAGATGAAAAAACTCTTGGACGCCAAGATAATATTTCAAGTGAGACATTCCACATGTGTAACCAACCTAGTTCCTATTAAAAACAAGTCAGTGGAAATTCGTTTGTGTGTAGACTTCAAAAACTTCAACAGGGCTTCAAAAAAAGATAACTATCCCATTCCTCCTATGGAGCAGCTCTTGCAGATTATATCTGGATCTAGAATATTTTCACTTCTAGACAGATTCTTAGGATATAACCATTTTTTGGTATCAGAAGAAGACCGATTAAAGATAACTTTTCATACTAAGTGGGGTACTTTCGCCTATAAAGGCATGCCATTTGGATTGATTAATACATGAGAAACATTCCAGAGAGCCATGGATGTGGACTTCACAGGGATTATACAAAAATGTGTAGTGGTCTATTTAGACGATGTCACGATTTACTCTAAGAATAGAACATAACACATCACTCACCTCACCCAAATTTTTGAAAGGTGTAGGAAGTATGGAATATCTATGAACCCAAAAACGACTATATTAGAGGTGGAGGAAGGAACTCGAGTAAATGCCATATCGCAACTCCCACTGCCTCACAACAAGAAGGCCATGCAATATTTCTTTGGGAAGATTGATTTCGTAAAAAAATTAACACCTGGCTTCACAGAGATAGTCAAACAATTACAAAGGATAGTACACAAAGATGTAGAATTTAAATGGAGTGAGGAAGGGAGAAAATCATTTAACGAAATCCAAGTTTCCATTTCCCAAGCCTTTGTTTTACAGAGTCTCGATTTCAACAAGGATTTCTTCCTTTACACCTTTTCCTTCGACCAGTCCCTGGCTGTTGTCCTCACTCAAAGGATGACAAGAATGGCGAGGGCTCTATCTCATTTATGAGCAAAAATCTCCAAGGACCCAAGATTAATTACCCTACCATTGAAAAACATGCTTATGCAGTCTATAAGGCAGTAAAACACTTTAGAGACTATATCCTCAAGAACCATACTAAGGTGATAGTGCCCCATCCAGTGGTGAGGTCACTTTTCACAACAAAGGAAATGGGAGAAAGGAGAGATAATTCGATGGCAGCCATCCAATAATTTGATCTAGACATTAAACCAACAAAGATAATCAGGGGCCAAGGATTGTGTGGGTTGGTTGCAGAATCCTGGGACCTAGGGGAACCAAATAATTTGGGTTGGGATAATGATTTCTCCCTATGGCGTAGTGAAGTAATTTATATCCCACCTGAACAGGATTCCTGGTATACTAAAATATCTTATTTCTTTCATCACAATACCTTCCCCGAACACTTAAGGCCTAGGGAAAGGAGAACACTCAAGCTAAAATCCACTCAGTAATGTCTCATTAATTCTGTACTTTTTTTAAGGAATTATGATGGTGTCATGCTAAGATGCCTCTAAAAGGAAGACACTGAGAGAGCATTAGAGGAATTTCATGATGGTCTGATGGGGGGACATTTATTTTTAGAAACCACCGCTCACAAAATTTTAAGGGCATGATATTATTGGCCAAATTTATTCAGAGACACACACGCATATGTTAGGAAATGAAAATTTTGTCAATTTAGTGCTAGAAAAGCAAAAAGGTCAGTCATTCCATTGCAACCAGTGACAATTTCCAGACCTTTTGAGCAATAGGGCATAGACATAATAGGATAGATAAATATGAATTCATCAAAATAGCACAAATATATAGTTATGAAAACCGACTACTTTACGAGGTGTTCAGAAGCTATTCCCATCACTCATGTCAATGAAAAAGTAGGGATATTGTTTCTAGAGAAACACATCATAACGAGATTTGGGGTACCTTCAGTTTTGGTATTTGATAATGCTACATATTTCTATTCTACTCTCTTAACTAAATTTGAATTAGATAAAGGGATTATTGTATGGTAATCTTCCAACTATTATCCACAAGGGAATGGCGTCCCTGAGTCTACTAATAAAAATATGGTAAGAATCCTTAAGAACACAATAGTTGAAAATCACTAGAACTAGCACAATGCACTTCATAATGCTCTATGGGCTGACATGCTAACCCCTAAGGAATCTCTAGGGAATTCTTCCTACTTTCTGGAGTATGGGAAAGAATCCATCCTACCAACTAACCTATACCTCCCATCTTTGAAACTTTCTTAGTCCTTAAGAGGACAACCCTTATCCAACATGCAACAGAGGATTGACACCCTCCTTATGGTTGAAGAATATTGAGAAGAGGCTAGGAGGAAGTTTGTAGCCCATCAAAACATAATAAAAAAATGGTTTGATAAACATAAGGTTGGAGATAAGAATTCAAAGTGGGGGACTTGGTTCTCAAGTGGTATAAAATCAACAAGCCAAAGGGGAAACATTCAAAGTTCCAAAATTCGTGGCTTGTGTTAGCACTGAGAGTCACCCTCTGGCTGCAAGAGGATAAGGTTAGCACCCATCATAATGTTTGGTGGATGTTGGTTTTATGAGTGGAGGTCAAATGGACAAAACTTAGTATGAGAATGATTTTAACACAAAAACTAGACAAATAGTGCACAGAGAAGTGAGGGACTCATTAACTTCAGCCAGTCATTTGAGTTTAAGTGTAAGTAGAAGGAAGACTCAGTGAGAGAGGTGAACAAGACTGGTATGAGAATATGACTTTCAAGCAACTTGGTGAAGAAAAAATTAGGATCAAGAGCACTCTTGAACTCAAGTTTTAGACACCAAAATATGCCACAACAACAAAATAATCAAACCTACATTATCATGCAACTACAACAACTCGATTGGATCCTCCATGCTCGAGCCTTTCAACATAAGGGGAAATAAGGTAACAAAGAAGCAGACTAAAAATGGTCAAAACACTACTGTAATCAAACCTACATTACAATAGAACCAAAACCCTTGACTAGATCCTCCATGCCTGAGTGTTTCAACATAGTTTAAATAAAGAGATGAAAGAAGTTTACCTCTATTAATGCGAAAGTCTCAAATTTGATACATAACCAGAGAACAGTTTTGGCATCAAAATTACATAGTAGGGAGCTTGGCTCAACTAGTTGACGACCTTAACAAAATCTTGAACTGATCTATTTATACTCAGATCAGTCCAAAACTACTAGGGGTGTGATTTGGCGATCCCATTCAAGGCTTTACGTCTGCACCTTCTTCTATCAGACTGTGCATGTATCCTCCTACCAGACGCAAATTCAGCTCAACATGGGCTTGCAGGAAAACTCGTCCGCTGTGGCACCTCGAGCTGATAGCTCTGTCTCCGTGAACATACCCTACACGCCTTCCATTTATGGAGTGAGTCAAGGTTTCAACCACCACTCCTTTTTCATTAACTGATCCTTCATCGGGACCAGGATGAGGCTTAATGCCTAGGGGGTTGCCACACGCTGCTTTCGGATTTGATGCTAGATGATCACGTGATTGTGGGGCCGTCAAAGGTGGTTTGGATTCACACCTCTTTTGAGCCCACAATTCACCACCTTCCACCACATATCTCTTTTACTATACCACAGTTTCGATTACGAGACCGCTCAATAATTTTAACGTTCGATCAAGTTGTGTCCCTACAATGAAGCGCGGTCATCGATCTGGTCGTGATGTGAGATCTAGGAAAGCTCCACTTTTGGCTCTTGTATGGACCCCACTTCCTACTACGAATATCAACGAATCACAATTACTTCGGGATTCCGAGCTTCGGGACTTTCCAATGTATAGCTCTTTCAATCCTTCGAAGTATCAAATTCTCGAAGTGTGAGATCTGGCGACGCATGTCCTCTATATCTGGATGGACAAGATTTAATTCGGGAGTTTCGCTTCAGACCTTCTCTTCTTCTTTCTCAGGCAATCCTATGAAGTTTTGAATTCCCAAAGTGAGATATTTGTTGACGCATGGCCTTTTGATTTGGATGTCCAAGATTTACTTCGGGACCTTTAGGATTTCTGGGATTCTAACTAGCCACTAATCCTTGCATAGTTTTGACATGCCGAATACACGTGAGCCGTTGATATGATCGTGATCTACGATTTGGGAAAGCCCCATTTTTTATACCACACACCACTCTTGGATAGACCCTGGATCCTGCTGCGAAGGTCAACGACTCACAATTACTTCGAGCTTCGAATCTTAGGGACTTTTCAATGCACAACTCCCACAATCCTCCGAAGTAAATCCTCCGAAGTGAGGGATCTACCTCCACGTGTCCTCTAGATTTGGGTGGCCGAGATTTACTTCGGGAGTTCGGGCTTTAGGGGATTTCTTTTGCTTGCTTGTGCAATCCTCCGAAGTAAATCTTCCAAAGTGTGAGATCTGCCAACACGTTTTCTCAACCTTCAATGGATCATATTTACTTCAGGACTTTGACTCCTCTTCCTAATCATTAATCCTTGCACTACTTCAAAATCCTAACTGCTTGAGAGCTACATATCTGAACTTCTTATGGGATCTCCACCGTTGAAAAATAAAACCTACTTTTTTGGTGATTGAATCCCGAAATAGACTTCTCTTGAATGTTGTGCTTTGATGCTTCTGCGCAGACCACATAATTTATTGTCCTGTGACCCTTTGACAACTATATGTGATAACATTTTGGCTCCACAGGGGATGGCATGCTCCCTGTGAGCTACCAAGAACACATAGTTCCAGTGCCTTAGTTGTTGGGTTGTGGAGTCGAGCTCAAAAACATCCTGCTGAGGATCACCGACTGATATGTACACTATCTACTTGAAAAGAAAGAAAACACACATGCTCCTGAAGGAGCTTATTTTTCAACAAACTTACACTAACTGATTTTTACAAAGTGCTAGGCGAAAGCGAACTTCCACCAGATCCATTCAAGTAACCTCCTAACTGAAAACTTATTTACTCTATGACTGATCAACAAAGGATGATGGAATTGTGATAGCAAATTGATTACATTCTTTAGCTTTCCTCCTAGTGCTAAAGGTAAGATAAAGTTGGGAGGCTTCAATACATGGAAAAAATGAAACTCCGTGTACTCCCCTATAGGGTCATTAAATAGGTGACAAAACTTATTGGGTTGGAAACAAAAATCCTGCTCTTCTTTACAATTGCTCACATTTGGATGACTGTCTATGGAAAGCATAGGTGAGTGAAAGGTTGGTACAAGCTGTTGATCCACTACTCCTTTGCCTCCTCTAATAACAACTGTTAGCTGATGGAAAAAATTCTCAATGGATGGATGTTTCTCTTTAACATGTTGCTTAATGTCTTTTGCGGACCCAGGATGGTTGATTTCCACACAATTCTTTTCCTTAATGTATAAAGGAAAAGGCTCTATAGTATGGTACTGAATATCCTTCATAGTCACATCAGAATATGATTCATCGTTGTCATACACATGTTAGATGCTCCCCAAGGAAACAAAATGTGATGTAGGGATCTTCTCTTCTTCATATGAATACTCATCAAAGATAGGTGAGCGCAAAACTCTTTTATCTTGCAAAGAAAAATGAGCAATCTCTTTCTTCTTCTCTTCAATCATAGGTGAAAATACATCATGGGAAACCTCTTGGAGTAAAAGAGAAGAATCCTCCTCTACAACTATTTATTCTTTAAAGATGAGACAACAAGTGCACTAGTGACAACATATAATGAATCTATGGCTATGCAATCATCAACACTATCATCCAACATATCTGGAAGGCCTTCTTCTCGGGAAATAGAAATCGAAAAGTTTTCATCCACATTTGCAAAATACTCACTTCTATCCTCACTTTCTCTTTCAATCAGATCTTCACCAGAATCATCACATGAGGAACACTCTATTGTCTGTTGGATGTGGAATTCAAACTCCTTACAGCAATTATCAAAAATAAGATGAGCCGGGTAAATCTTCTCGTAATATGAATTAAAAGCAACGTAAAAATCCTTCAAAGAATGGATACTAGCAGCAGGAAGAGATTGACACCATTCAAGTGAATGATCTTCTAAAGAAAATTTGAACATCTTGATCAAGACATCCTTGTGAACATAACCATGTTCAAGCATGCATATATAAAAATTGAATAAGTTCTCACCGGGATGGTCATTCTTTCTTCCTCTGAATCTCGGAAGATAATCATCCCATTCAGTTATAGTCGACACTGGATGTGCAAAACCGATTATATTCAAAAAATCACAAAAGTCATACCTTCGAGCCAAGATAGCTTCCATTTATATGGTTGTCTCATATCAATGAAGTTGCCAATAGGTTCTTCCTTCATGGAGTGGAGTCACCAGGTGAATGATGCACTATGAATAGTGTGTCCAACTTCAGTTCACCATTTAAAACTAAATCTATTCGTTATCATTCTCCCAGGGAAATGTCTTCAATCCGTTCCCTAGCAACAACACCATTAATGTTAGCACTGAGAGTCAGCCTCTGACTGCAAGAGGATAAGCCTAGTAGCCATCAGAATGTTTGGTGGATGTTGGTTTTGTGAGTGGAGGTCAAATGTACAAAACTTAGTATGAGAATGATTTTAACACAAAAATTGGACAAGCAATGCACATGGAAGTGAGGGCCTCATTAACTTCAATCATTGAATTGAGTTTAAGTGTGAGTAGAAGGAAGAATTAGTGAGAGTGGTGAACAAGACTGCTATGAGCATCCTACTTTCAAGCAACTTGGTGAATAAAAACTCAAGCTCAAGAGCGCTCTTAAACTCAAGTTTTAGACACTGAAATATGCCACAGCAACACAATAATCAAACCTACATTATCATGCAACAGTAACAACTCAATTTGATCCTCCATGCCCGAGCCTTTCAGCATAAGGAGAAATAAGGTAACAAAGAAGCTGACTAAAACCGGTCACAACACTACTGTAATCAAACCTACATTGCAATAGAACCACAACCCTCGAATGGATCCTCCATGCCCGAGTGTTTCAGAACAGTTTAAAAAAAGATATGAAAGAAGATGACTTTTATTAATGTAAAACTATCAAATTTGATACATAACCAGAGAACAATTCTGGC
>JASDQU010280289.1:0-14791 GCA_032191745.1 Picea mariana
CATATAACTTATTATTTATTTGATACATTAATAATGTAATGTATTAAGTATAAATATGCATGACCTTCATTATGGTTTCCCTTAGTTGAGCATGGTTGACAATGGCTAGTCATGTTTGACAATTGTTGTCTATAGAAGATCATGGCTAGCCATGATCATGACAAGTGATGACATTTATACATTAATGTATTAATTCATTAATACATTATTAATTAATACGTTGCTAAAGTATTAATACATTAAAACATTAATAAAGTAGTAATACATTATTAAAGTATTAATACATTAATAATGCATTATTGCATTAATGCAATGTCTAAATTAAAGTATTAATTTACATAAATGTATAATGTCCTTGTCTAAATTAAATGAGGTCATAGCCTTGTCATCACGATGCTATGTTCGTCACATTGCGATGACAAGATATTTGTGTGACATTACGATGACATGATATATGCATCATATTGCGACGACAAGATATTTTCTTCACATTGTGATGAGGGGGATTTATTCATCACAATGCAACGACAAGGATAAGTTCGTCACATTGCATCGACAAGGCTATGGTCATCACATTGTGACGACATGATATTTTTCGTCACATTGCGATGACACGATATTTGCATCATATTGCGATGACATGATATTTGCATCACATTGTCATGGCACGATATTTGAGTCACATTGTAATGAGGAGGCCATGTTCATCAAAATGTGAAGATAAGGCTATGTTCGTCACATTGCGATGACAAGGCTATGGTCCTCACATTGCAAAGATAGGATATTTGCATCACATTGTGACAACATGACATTTGCATCACATTGCAACGACATGAAATTTGTGTCACATTGCGACGATGAGGCAATGTTCATCACATTGCGATGACAAGGATATGTTCATCACATAGAGACGAGACGCCTATGTTCGTGAAATTGTGATGACAATGCTATGTTCGTCACATTACGACGACAAGGCTATGATTGTGACATTGCGATGACAAGGGTATGCTCAAAACATAGCAATGACAAGGCTATGTTCTACACATAGCGACAATAAGGATATGTTCATCACATTGGGACGATATGATATTTGCATCGCATTGCGAGGACATGATGCTTGCATCACATTGGGATGATAAGGCTATGTTGATCACATTGCAGGATATCTTCATCATGGTGCGGCAATAGGGCTATGTTATTCACAGTGCGATGATAGGGCTATGTTCTTCACAGTGTGATAATAAGGTTTTATTTTCCACAGTGCAATAATAAGGCTATGTTCATCACATTGAGACGACGAAGCTATGTTCGTCACATTGAAAAGACAAGTCTATGTTCAACACATTGTGACAACAAGGCTATGTTCATCACATTGTGATGACACGATATTTGTATCACATCACGAGGATAGGATATTTGCATTATATTGCCACGACAAGGCTATGTTCATGACATTGCAACGACAAGCCTATATTTGTCATAGTGTGATGATAGGGTATGTTGATCACATTGCGATGGTGGGGCTATGTTCATCACATTGGAATGACAAGGCTATGTTCAACACAATGGGGTGTTACTATGTTTTTTAGATTGTGATGTTGCTATGTTCATCACATTGCAACATTACTATTTTAGTAATTGGGACGATGCATTAATAATACATTATTAAAGTATTAATACATTAATTTTCAATGGCCATGATTCACTATGGTTGACCATGACCAATGTTAAATTTTGTTGACCGTGACCATTGTTAACGTCCCTAGAACTTCACTATGCATGACCTTCACTATGGTTAACCTTGGTTGAGCATGGTTCATAATGGTTAACCATGTTTGACAATTGTTGTCTGTAGAAGAGTATTGTTAGCCATGACCATCACTACGGATGACATTAATACATTAATGTATATTGTAAAGTATTGATTAATTAATACATTATTAATTAATACATTGCTAAAGTATTAATACATTAAAATATTAATAAAGTAGTAATAAATTATTAAATTATTAATACATAAATAATGCATCATTACATTAATGTAATGTCTAAATTAAAGTATTAATTTTCATTAATATATAATGTAACTTATTAATTAATTGATACTTTAATAATGTATTGTATTAATTTATTAATACAATATTAATTAGTACATTGCTAAAGTATTAATACACTAATACACTAATACATTTTAATAATACAATTAATAAAGTAGTAATACATTGAATTTACTCACCTTAGTAACACATTATTAGGACCTTAATGACCATACTAATACATTAATTAATAAAGTAGTAATACATTGAATTTACTCACCTTAGTAATACATTATTAGGACCTTAATGACCATACTAATACATTAATAAAGTATTAATACATAGCCTTATTAAATAGCCAAGGGCGAACATAGCCTTAGTAAATAACCTAGGTTGATCATAGCCTTAATGCATTAATTGGGCTGATGCTATGTTTGTCGCATTGTGACGACATGATATTTCTGTCAAATTGCGACGAGAGGATATTTTCATCATATTGCGATGACATGATATTTGCATCACATTTCGACGACATGATATTTGCATCACATTATGGAGAGGAGGCCATGTTCATCACAATGTGATGGCAATGATATGTTTGTCACATTGCGATGACAAGGCTATGGTCGTCGCATTGCAATGACATGATATTTGCGTCGCATTGGGATGACATGATATTTGCATCACATTATGATGAGGAGGCCATGTTCATCATAATGTGACAACAAGACTATGTTTGTCACATTGCAATGACAATGTTATGTCGTCGCATTGTGATGACATGATAGTTGTGTCACATTGTGATGAAATGATATTTTCATCACATTGCAACGACATGATATTTGTGTCACATTGTCATCACATTGCAACATTATATGTTCTTCACATTGCAACACATTAAATGTTTGTGCAACATTATATGTTCATCATATTGCATCACATTGCAACATTACTATGTTCTTCATGTTGCAACATCCATTTTTGTTTGTAGTAGATAGAAGGAAACTTAGAATCATACTTGTTCTAATGACATTGATAAAAAATCATCTTTAACTTTGTATATGGTGAATTATACTTGTTCTAAGGACATTGACAATAAATCTACTTGATTTATATTGGTTCTAATGATCCAGAAAGATCTTTTAACGACAATGGTTGAGTTTTAAAGCATGAGTTATTTTACCATTTAGGAAATTAATGAAAGAGGGAGAATTAATGAAGAAACATAGAAGCCATATAAACATATACAGATCTGGAACTAATCATAAAGTAACAACAAACCATAACAAGAGAAGTTGATAACGGAGTTCAACAATCTCACCTACGTCTTTAGGCCTTTGTCTCAGTTGGTGAGGCTTTCTTATTTATGCTCGAAGCTTTAAATGTACATAATAAAAGTGCCAATGGATTAAAAAAATGAGTTATTTGTGTTCTTATGTATCTCAAGAACCCTTCAAAACTGATGAAACTGAAAAATGGATGAATGAAGCTCCCAGAAATGGCTCGCAAAGGTGCGCTCCTCAATAGATTCCCTGCATACAAATGGCTTTGCCTCGATAATTCATCAACATTTTCTTGATCTGAACCCCCTCCATGGCTTCAAGAGCCTTTGTTTTATATCGGCCTGAAGTTGGTAACAAACTCCCAACCTTCCCCCAAGTTCTGGCCACAAAAAGAGCCCAAGATCCTCCAAAAATGGATTAAATCTCCCAAATATCGCTAACAATCCATGTTGAAAATATTTATTATATAGTATAAAACCCACTAAAGGATAAAAATATATATGGTGCAACCCCTTTTTCTTGGGCTCCTAATCATCTGTGTGCCTCCATGTGGCCTAGTGCTAAGGCTAGCACGTTGGCCCCTGATCTCTAACCCTCATACATCGTTCATCGGTCGCATGTTATCGCCATGTGGCCTCGCGCTATTGCATCCACGTGCTATAAACTATTTAGACCATTGACGGCTTACACTTTGGTGACGCCCTTGGTCAGCGGGCTAGCCTAGTCAACCGAGGCTAATCCCTAAACTTCGTGTTAAGCATTAGATCTAGGTCACATGGAACGAAGCGCTAAACCAAGGGTTATCCATTACAAAATATGCACCAAAACAATAACGTGCAGGGTGTATTCATGTGGTATTATTTCTTGGAGTGTGGCGTCGGGGTATAGGGATAGGCCCCAACCCTTACTCTTCCCAACACATAGGCCAATCAAACTTAAATACAAGTGGTGTCCTATGTGGTTAAGACCCACCATGTAGGCGGGCTGGTAGCCCAACCTATGTCAAGAATTTGGCACCCATGGAGGTCACAGGTTCGACCCCCACAGAGCCTCCATAAATTTTCCCAAAACAACCAATAAACCAACCAATGGAGCGGTACCACATGGCAGCCCATGACTAGGCCACGTGGCACCATACTATTATCCCAAGTAATCTGCCACATGTCAAAACCTGATACGGCCACCTATCATCAATATCTACCCAGTCAACACTTGTCCATGTCAACGCCACATGTCATACGGACCCTACCACATCATCCCATGCCACATGTACCTTCCACATCAGCCCATGCCACATGTCACCCTTGCAGTGGTGCCTCGTGTCACGATCTGACTCATCCATGTCTGCACATGTCCATGTCAACACTAATTCACCCAGCCACATCATTTGTACGATCGTACGAACTGTACAGTCAAATACCATGTCAGCACTGTACAGACTGTATAGTCAGCATTTTTGGTCTCTTTTACAAAATGAACATACCGCGATTTCTTTCTCATATGAGGTTCGTTTGAGCCTGTTCAATTTGTGTTGGGTTTGTACCGATGATGCCTATGCGCACATCCATTTTGAATCCATTATGAGCACTTTGATTTTTAGGCCTTCCTGTACCCATTTTGGTCCCGAGATCCAATTCTAGATCACACCTCCCCACTAAAGACCTTTTGGTCCTCCAAAAGGTTACCAACCAATCACCAAGTGTGGGATAGGACACCCCAGTTGTTATCTATCTTTAAACTTTATCCTGTGCACCTGTCTCATCATGATCAACTGTAAAACAACCATGATAATTGACAGCATATTGTTAGCGACTTGTACTCTGTCACATCTTACTAAAGCCACTTTCATCCATGTTGAAAACATTACTAATGATAACATCATAAATATGACTGCAAATGAGCTAATATGTTTCTAATATTTGCACGACATTAGCTTATCTCGAAGCAAAGTGTGATTGATCTTCCATTCTACAATCATCTCTTCTTCTTGCTTAAGATATATTACTTGATTTGAAACAATTATATGTTTGTTTCTTGCATGAGCTTCCTTTCTTAATTGCTCCATTGTTTGAAGAGATTGATTGGCTTTTAAATGATGAGCATGTACCACATATTCTTTGTCTGCTTTGATTAAGTGATATTGATTTTGTTCCCTTTAGAAAATTGCTTTGCAATCATACAAATAAGGACTGCCTAATACCATTCCACATTCATTGAGTGGCATGACATCACATGTTACCTCATCCAAAAACTTAGATGAAATTGAAAAATTTAATGTGCATTTCTTTGTTATGTGCATTTTATGATTGTTTCTTATCCATTTAAGTGATTAAGTCTTATGATGCATCTGAGTGTTTAATCCAAACTGTTTAACCAATTCCTCTGAAATAAATTTAGAATGAGATCCATTATCTATCAATGTGTCGACCTTAGTATGTCTCATTATGACCCTTATATGAAACAATTTACTTCTAGAATCAAATCCGTCACCAATTTTACCTGCCAAACCAACCAATGAGACTTTAGATTCATCACCTGAATCTGATCCCAAGTCTGTTGGTCGTGCTGCTGCTACAACTGTTTGTCTCTTCTCAAGATGCAATTGCCAGCAATGGTCATCATTATGTCCTTCTTTCTTGCAATGCTTGCAAGAGAGCTTCTCTTCTCTTCTTGTCGGTAAATTTGCTTTCTTTCCATTCGCTTTCTTTTGTCCTCTTTTCTTGAAGATGATTCCCATGATACACCAACTCCTATTTTTCATGCCTCAATGTATGTTTCTTGAATAGAAACCTCATCAATATTAGTAGGTCCAAACATGAATAAAGTGTTACGAATGTGTGCAGGTCAACCTCCTATATACTTCATAAGAGTTTATTGGGTATGTAAAGGAATGTCTAACATTAATGCCATCTTACAAAATTCATCTATGTATTCCTGCACTATTTGTCCCTTTCTTATTAAGAACTTTCCATTCAATTAAAGCCTTCTCTTTATAACCCAAAGGATAAATTATTTTCTAAGTGCAGAAACAAAAACTTGCCATCATGGAAATACATTACCCACTTGTTGCGTTCCATTTTGCAAGTTGATTTGCCACCAGATGAGTGTTGTGCCTACAAGTCGAAGTGATGCCAACTTGATTTGAGTTGCCTCATCCTTGATTTGTTTCACACTGCAATAAACCTCCATCTGTCTGACCCAGTTTTCAAGTCTCTCTGCATTTACTTCACCATCATACATGGGTAATTCAAACTTTACATCAAGCTTAAGTAAAGGCATTTTTTGTTTATGTTTATGGGAATGTTTTCTTGCAGTGGATTTAGAACTTGAAATTGAAGAAGAAGAAGTTGATGGAGAAGAAGGAGGTGAAGTAGCAGTTTGAGGAGGATCCTGTCTTTCTTCACTTTTGACCTTTGAAGATTCACCTAGAATCGGTCTCTTTCATTCCAAGTAATCCTCATGCAAAACCTTCATCATCTTTGACATGGAAAAAAAAAAAATTGAAACTCTTTCTCAACATGAGAAACTCCCTCTTCCGGTGCCATCTTCTCACGTTGAGAAGTTCTCTTTCTCGATCTGATCTTAGGATTCTCTTCAACAATCTCATCTTCACCACGATTCATTCTTCCCCTGGTAATCGTGCAAACTCAAAAACCAACCGTCAACTAGCTTTGATACCACTTGATCCAGAAAGATCTTTTAACGACAATGGTTAAGTTTTAAAGCATGAGTTATTTTACCATTAAGGAAATTCATGAAAGAGAGAGAATTAATGAAGAAACATAGAAGCCATATAAACATATACAGATATGGAACTAAGCATAAAGAAACAAAAAACCATAACAAGAGAAGTTGTTAACGGAGTTCAACAATCTCGCCTACGTCTCTGGCCCTTTGTCTTAGTGGGTGAGGCTTTCTTATTTCTGTTCAAAGCTTTAAATGTACATCATAAAAGTTTCAATAGATTACAAATATGAGCTAGTTTTGTTCTTCTAGATCTCAAGAACCCATCAAAACTGACGGCATTGAAAATGGATGAACGAAGCTCCCAGAAATGGCCCACAAAGGTGCACTCCTCAATAGCTTCTCTGCATAAAAATGGATTTGCCTCCATAATTCATCAGAATTGTCCTAATATGAACCCTCTACATGGATTCAAGAGCCTCTGGTTTATATAGGCCTGAAGTTGGTAACAAACTCCCAACTTCCCCGAAGATCTGGCCTCAAAAAGGGCCCAAGATCCTCCAAAAATGGATTAAATCTCCCAAATATGGCTAATAATCCATTAAAAATATTTATTATATAGTATAAAACCCACTAATGGCTAAAAATATATATGGCACAACCCCTTTTTCTTGGTCTCCTGGTCACGTGGGTGCCTCCATGTGGCCTAACGCTAAGGCTGGCGCATTGGCCCCTTGTCTCTAGCCCCCATACATCAGTCCTCGGTCGCATGCTATGGCCATGTGGCATTGGGCTATTGCATCCACACGCTATAAATTGTTTATACCCCTGATGGTTTATTCCTTGGTTATGCCCTTGGTCGATGGGCTAGCCCAGCCAACCGGGGCTAACTCCCAAAATCTGCACTAAGTATCAGATCTAGGTCACATGAAATGGAGCGTTGAACCGAGGGCTATCCATTACAAAGTCCACGCCAAAAAAACAACACGCAGGGTGTATTCATATGGTATGGTTTCATGGAGTGTGTCATTGGGGTCTGGGGCTAGGCCCCAACCCTTACTACGCCCAACACATAGGCCAATCAAACTTAAATACAAGTGGTGTCGTATGTGGTTAACAACCACCATGTAGGCGGGTTGGTAGCTCGGCCTACGTGAATACTTTGGTTCCCATGGAGGTCACGGGTTCGACCCCCATGGAACCTCCATAATTTTTCCCAAAACAACCAATAAATCGACCAATGGAGGGGTGCCACGTGGTATCCCATGATTGGGCCACGTGGCACCATACTATTCACCCAAGTAATATGTCATGTGTCAAAACCTTATTCGACCACCTTTCATCAATATATATCTAGTCAACACCTATCCACATCAGTGCCACATGTAGTATGGACCCTGCCACGTCATCCCATTCCACCTGTACCTTCCACGTCATCCCGTGCCATGTGTCAGCCTTGCAGTGGTTCCACATGTCACGATCTGACTCGTCCATGTCTACACATGTCCATGTCAGTGAAAACACACCCTGTCACATTATTTGTATGACTGTACGACCTATACAGTCAGTGGCCACGTTAGCACTGTATGGACTGTACGGACTGTACAATCAACATTTTTTTGCATGTTTGAAAAAATGAACAGACTGCGATATCTTTCGCATAGAAAGTCTGTTTGAGCCCATTCAAGTTGTGTTGGGTTCGTATCGACGAGGCCTATGCACACGTCTGTTTTGAAGCCATTCTGAGCACTTTGATTTTTTGGCCTTCCTGAACCCATTTTGATCCCAAGATCCAATTTTGGATCATTTAAGGACATTGATAGAAAACCATTTAATAATTTATACTTTTCATATGGCAAAGTAAAAATTGGTTGATATCATATATTTACAACACTATTAAAAATATAATTTTAATATGTTGATATCTTATATTGATGTTGATATCATATATTTAAGACTAATTTATGTTGATATCATATATTTAAGACTAATTTATGTTGATATCATATATTTAAAACACTATTAAAAATATAATTTTCAATCTATAAAACAAAATTTTATCTTTCATTTAAAAGTAATACCTTTTAATTAATTCAAAGTTACAAAACTAAATTGAAAACATTTTTAAGACTTAAACTTCAAACCTCTCAAAATCAGCCAAACATCCTATGTGTGTATATATATAATGTTATTTTAGCAACATAATCTCTTAACAAGGAACGCTATGAAATGTATATTAAAATTAATTAAAACATAACAATATTCAGTGTAGAACACTGATAACATAATCGATGATTATTTTATTATTATACAATTCTTGTATGATAAAACCCTAGACCAATACGACTCAAGTATGATAAAACCCTAGACCCAATTTTGTAAGCTCTTGAGTCTCAAATGGTATCTAATGATTCTCCTTGGTGAGCCAAAGTAGAGTGTCCCCAACAATCAGGTGACAATCAATTGATTCATCGCTTTATCCCTATCCGTGGGGATGACATACAATAGTTGAAGGAACTAATGCATGAGTTTTTGGCATGCCCATGACAGCTGGAGTGCCCTCTTCTTTGAATATAACTGTTTATGCCATTTGTTGTTCTAAAGATGCCACGTTTCTCCTCTTAAATATCCACATTTCATTTGCATTCGCCCATCAAAATCTATTTATAGATTGTAATTCTTGTTTATGCTAAGTGAGTTAATGAGTTTTGTTAGTGATAAAATTATGTTACTTCTGCATTATGAGCTTACTTTGTTTTTGTTTTTTTTTGTAACAGAGGTACTTTGTACCCTCTTTTTTACTGTTTGGAATAAAAAAAATTGTGACAATGATTTCCAGAATTCAATATCTGAGTTTTACTTTTGTTTTTTCATATGCTATAGCCGATAATCACTGATCATATTTTCAAAGATAGTTTATTTTTTGAATCTGTGTTTTCTGGGCGTGAATCCTCAGTGACCACTTCAATCCATTTTTTCCAGATTCTTCATTTGGTATCAGAGCTCCTCGGCCTGTGATTGTTTGTAGTTTGTGGTTGTTTGTAGCCAGAAGAAGGAAACAATGGCCCAAAATAACAATTCAGTCCAGTACCAGATTCCTCTTTTCTGTGGGGAAAATTATGAGTATTGGAGTGTGAAGATGAGAACTTTTCTCATCTCACAAGATTTATGGATGCTTATTTTTGCAGGGTACACAAAGCCAGCTGATCAAGCTTCTTATGGTGCATTATCAGTTGATTAGAAGATAGAATTTAAGGAGAATAGGAAAGGGGATGCTAAGGCTCTGTTTCTTCTTCAAACAAGAGTTGATATCTCTGTGTTTCCAAAAATTGTAGAATGTGGAATTTCCCATAATGCTTGGGAAACTTTGGAAAAAGATTATAAAGTTTCTTTCAAGTTAAAGGTTGTTAAACTCCAGATGTTTAGACAAGATTTTGAGTCTCTATCTATGAAAGAAAGTGAAAATGTTGAATTTTTTATCACTAGAGTTCAGAATATTGTAAATGCTATTCATGCTCATGGTGAAATACTTGAAAATAGGAATATTGTTGAAAATGTTTTAAGAAGTCTTCCCAAAAAGTTTGATCCAATTACTATTTCCATAGAAGAGTCAAGGGATTTATCTCAGCTAACCCTTATTGATTTATTTGGTAGTCTTCAAGTTCATGAAGACAGGTTCAAAAAGAATGAGGAACCTTTTGATTAGGCTTTTCAAAGTAAGTTGAAAGTTGATGAGAACAAGAAGCAATTTTCATCTGTCATGACTGAATCTTCTACTCCTTTTTTAAGAGGAGGTAGAGGTCGTGGCAGAGGTAGAGGAAGAGGTGGCCATGGTAGAGGAAGAAGCAACAACTCTGGCAAAGGCATTTTTCATTGCAGCTACTGTAATAAAGATGGTCACCTTGAAAGCTATTGCTTTAAGAAGAAGAGAGACACCTCTCAAGAAAATTTCAGCAAGGAAGAAGGTGAAACCTCTCAAACTTTGTTTCTTACAAGTAATTTCCTTGAAGCTAAAGATGATTTTACATGGTATTTAGATAGTGGTTGTTCAAATCATATGACTAGAAACAAAAGTCTGTTTGTAAAGTTAAATGAGAGTGTGAAGGGAAAAGTAAATTTTGGCAATGATAATGAAGCAAATATAACTGGTAAAGGTACCCTTGCCATAAAATTCAAGAATGGAGGTGTTATGTATGTACAAGATACTTTGTTTATTCCAGGGTTAAGGCACAATTTGATTAGCATAGGGAAAATAAAATCTAAAAATTACAAGATTGTTTTTGAAGGAAGGTTTTGTAGGATTTTCAACAATACTGTCGTAGTTGGTGAAGTTGCTATGACAGAAAATAGGATGTTTTTGATGAGAATGGAACCAAATGTAACTTGTTTGAAGGCCTCACTTGATGTGTCTTGTCTTTGGCACAAAAGGTTAGGACACCTTAATTTTGGATCTCTTTCTATGCTGCAAAAGAAGAATTTAGTAAGAGGTTTATCATCTTTCACCAATCCTGATAATAAGATATGTGAAGATTGTGCAGTAGGGAAGCAACATAGAGATAGCTTTCATTTTCATCAATTTAGAGCAGCAGAGCCTTTGGCTTTAGTACATGTAGATATTTGTGGCCCAATGCAAACTTTGTCCCTTGCAAAAAACAAATTATATTTCCTTCTTTTTGTCGATGACTTTTCAAGAATGTCATGGGTTTATTTTCTAAGTGAGAAGTCTCAAGATTTTATCTTTTTCAAAAGTTTAAAGCATGTGTTGAGAAGGAATCAGGGTTCTATTTGAATGTTTTAAGAACTGATAGAGGAGGAGAGTTCACCTCTAATGATTTTAAATATTTTTGCAGCTCAAATGGCCTCAAAAAGGAGTTAACTACAACTTATACTCCTCAACAAAATGGTACAGCAGAAAGGAGAAACAGAACAATTGTAGAGATGGCAAGATGTATGTTAAAAAAAATGTCTTTGCCAAACATATATTGGGCAGATGTAGTGCATTCAACAGTATATATTCTCAATAGAAGTCCTACAAAAATGGTAAATGACTCTACTCCTTATGAAGCTTGGTTTTGTAGAAAGCCAACTGTTTCTCATTTGAAAATTTTTGGGTCCACATGCAATGTTCATATACCTTCTGAACTAAGACAAAAGCTTGATGGAAAGTCTGTAAAATGTATTTTTATTGGATACTCAGATGAAAGTAAGGCTTATAGGTGTTATGATCCTCTTACTGATAAGATTTATGTAAGTAGAGATGTGATATTTGATGAAGGGGGAGTTTATTTTAAAGATGAAAGTGAAGATAAATTGGTTACCCCACATATTGAGAATTTAATCCTTGATGATAATGATTCATCAAAGCATCCATCTACAGTGACAATTTCAGGTTCATCTACAAGAGGTTCTCCATCAAATGCATCTTCATCTAGTTCATCGACAAGCTCTCAAGCAACATCTCCATTCAGTTCTCCTAGAAAATCCAGAAGTTTGAAGGAAATTTATGAGACATCAAGGTATGTCAATGATCATTTTGCTCTTGTTTGTTTCGCAGATGTTGAGCCTATCAATTTTAAAGAATATTTTTTTATTGAGCCATGGGTGCAAGCAATGGAGGATCAAATGTCTCAAATACAGAAAAATGACACATGGGAGTTAGTTAAACTCCCTCATGGAAAATCTTCCATTGGATTAAAGTGGATTTACAAGCTAAAATTTAATATGGATGGAAGCATTTCAAAACACAAGGAACATTTAGTTGCAAAGGGGTATGTGCAACAAGAAGGCATTGACTACGAGGAAACGTTTTCTCCTGTAGCAAGACTTGAAACAAAAAGAACTTTTATTTCCATTGTATCTCAGTTAAAGTTGAAAGTTTATCAAATGGATGTCAAAATTGCTTTCTTAAATGGATATTTGAAGGAAAAAGTTTATGTTGAACAACCTCAAGGTTTTATTGTTGAAGGTAAAGAAGATAAGCTGTATAGGCTTAAGAAGGCACTTTATGGTCTTAAACAAGCTCCTAGAGCTTGGTACTCTAGGATTGATAAATACCTTTATGATCATGGTTTTGTTAAGTGTTCTTCTGAAAGTGCAGTCTACAAAAAGGTCATTGGAATAGATTTTATTATTCTTTGCTTGTATGTAGATGACTTAATATTTATGGGCATCTCAATATCACGTGTGAAGGAGTTTAAAGAAGAAATGAAATCGGAATTTGAGATGTCTGATTTAGGAGAAATTTAATATTTTCTGGGCATGCAAATCAGACAAACAGCTGAAAGTATATCTATTTGCCAAACCAAATATGTTGAAGACATGTTGAGGAAGTTTAACATGTAGAATTGTAAAGCTATGGGTACTCCTCTTGTTGTTGGGAGCAAATTGATGAAAGAAGATGAATCTTCTCTCTGTGATGCCACTCTCTATAGATCCATGGTTGGTAGCTTAATGTATCTGACCACTACTAGGCCAGACATTATGTTTTGTGTAAGTCTGGTTGCTAGGTTCATGAATCAACCTCATGAGTCTCATTGACAAGCAGCCAAAAGAAAACTCAAATATGTAAGTGCTACCAAACTTTTTGGATTGTTTTATAATGCTACTAATAAATTCAATGTTGTAGCATACACAGATGCAGATTGAGCAGGTAGCTTGGATGATCGCAAAAGTACTTCAGGATATGTTTTTCTTTTTGGAGGAAATCTTATTTCTTGGAGCAGAAAAACGCAACCCACAGTTGCTCCTTCTACCGCCGAAGCGGAGTACATTGCAGCATCATCTACAAGCACTCAAGTCATTTGGATGGCAAGATTGTTAGAAGAATTGGGCATGGAAATTCGTAAACCTATTAAAGTTTATTGTGACAATCAAAACACAATATCTATGACAAAGAATCCAGTTTTCCACAGCAGGAGTAAACACATTGACATTCGTCATCACTTCATTAGAGAGCTTGTCCAACAAGAGTTTCTGTTTTTTGAATTTTGTAAATTTGAAGATCAACTTGCAAGCTTGCAGACATTTTTATGAAGGAATCAATTGGAGAAACTCAAATCACAGTTGGGAATCCTCAAACTTGACATTAACGGGGAGATTGAAGGAACTAATGCCTGAGTTTTTGGCATGCCCATGACAGCTGGAGTGGCCTCTTCTTCGAATATAACCGTTTCTGCCATTTGCTGTTCTAAAGATGCCACATTTCTCCTCTTACATCTCCACATTTCATTTGCATTCGCCCATCAAAATCTATTTATAGATTGTAATTCCTGTTTATGCTAAGCGAGTTAGTGAGTTTTGTGAGTGATAAAATTGTGTTACTTGTGCACTGTGAGCTTACTCTGTTTTTTTTTCTGTTTTGTAATAGAGGTACTTTGTACCCTCTTTTTTACTGTTTGGAATAAAAAAAATCGTTACAGTGATTTCCAGAATTCAATATCTGAGTTTTACTTTTATTTTTTCATATGCTATAGCTGATAATCACTGATCATATTTTCAAACAGAGTTTATTTTTTAAATCTGTGTTTTCTGGGCATGACTCCTCAGTGAGCACTTAAATCCATTTTTTTCAAATTCTTGTGCCATTATAAACATTTCCGTTGTTCTCTAACACCTCAAGTTCCACTGTAAAATTCATTGTCTGAGCGAAAGAATGACAGTAAAACACCCCATAAGGATACACCAAGCGATGGCAGGCCAAAGGCGTTTGGTTTGAAGTAGCAGACAGTCTTTCAACTATATTTTGTATCCTTGCTTTCTTTCCAATGTCAGTTTTGGGCGCAGGGTGAG
>JASDQU010280290.1:0-11424 GCA_032191745.1 Picea mariana
GTCATAGATAAAAAAGCAACATGAGATTGTTCTGAGTCTTTAATCAGTTTCCTTCTTGTCCGA
Source organism: Picea mariana (assembly GCA_032191745.1). Classification (NCBI taxonomy): domain Eukaryota; kingdom Viridiplantae; phylum Streptophyta; class Pinopsida; order Pinales; family Pinaceae; genus Picea; species Picea mariana. The sequence continues at coordinate 64 of JASDQU010280290.1, forward strand.
ACTTCTTCATTTATATCCCCAATTATCTGGTTTTCAGGATGATTCTTTCTAATAATTCTGAGAGGAGATTTTGCTTCTTTCTGTTGATTTGTATCAGTTTGAATGTTTGTATCTTCATCTGATCCAGACTCTTCTCTTTCTGATCCTTGGACCTGTTCATCTTTATTTTCACCTGTATCTTCTGTTTCTGGTTCAGCACTGCTTACATTTCTGATTGGGATTTCTTCATCAACTTTTATATCTATACAGTCAATAAGTTTTTGCAGTCTCTTATTGTAGCATCTGTACCCTTTACTATTTGTAGCATAACCCAAAAATATACCTTCATCAACCCGGTCATCATATTTTCCTATATTTTCATCATTGTTCTTGATATAACACTTACTCCCGAAAACTTTAAAATGCTTGATTGAAGAAGGTATTCCAAACCAAAGTTCATAAGGGGTCTTGTCACTGTGTGGTATGAGATGAGATTTGTTAAGTATATGAACAACTGTATGAATTTCTTCCACCCAATATGTATGAGGTATGTTACTTTCATTCATCATAGATCTTGCCATTTGTTGTACGGACCTGTTATGCCTCTCAACAACTCCATTTTGCTGTGGAGTCCTTGGAATTGTGTACACTCTTTTGATCCCATGCTTATCACAGAACTCTTTGAAGTTCCCTGAACTAAATTCTCCTCCTCTATCAGACCTTACTCCCTTTAATCTTTTTCCTGTTTGATTCTCAGTCAGAGCCTTAAATATTTTAAATTTTTCAAGTGCTTCAGATTTTTCTTTCAAAAAGGCAACCCAAGTTAGTCTAGAATAGTCATCAATAATCAACATAAAGTAATTTTCTTTTCCTTTACCTTCTTTCCTTGATGGTCCACATAGATCCATATGTACTAACTGAAGAGGTTTCTCTGTTGAAGGAAAGTTTTTTGATTTAAATTGAGTGCAAGTAAGCTTTCCTATCTGACAGGGTTTACAAACAGAGTCATATGGCTTTGATATCTTCGGAAGATCTTTTACTGCCCCATTGTTTCTGAGTTTGATTATGTGATCAAAATTTAGGTGACCAAGTCTCCTATGCCACAACCAACTTTCATCATATTTTCTTAAGTGGCATTCTTCTTCTTCTTCTTTTAACACATAGACATTGTTTTCTGTTCTTATACCTTTTGCAACTAACTGACCTGAATCCACAGATTTTATTCTACAGTCTTTAGAGGTAAAAACAACTTCACACCCTCGGTCACAGACTTGAATGACACTAAGCAGATTATGTTTCAAATTTTCTACAAGCAGCACATCTTGAGCTTTTCTTTTTCCATTGCTTAAACTTACAATTCCTTTACCTTTTACCTTTCCTGGTGCATCATTTCCAAAAGTTACATTTCTTGATTTGCTATCACTTAGAGTTAGAAACTTACTTTTGTCTCCATTCATGTGTTTAGAGCATCCACTGTCAATATACCAAGGATCATTTTTCTTTTGGGCTGATAGAACTAGTCGACACTTGTCATCTACTTTCTCCTTCCAAACCTTGACATTTTTAGCAGTGGGATTCAAGTCTGGATTGTATTTCTTTAAACAACAGTTTGCATCCTTATGTCCATAATTATGACAGTTGTAACATTCTGGTTCACTGAATAACAGATCATAACGATTGTTATGCTCATAACTGTTATTGTGTCTCACCTGTATCCTTCTCCCAGTCATCACATGATTTATGGTCTGTGGTCATTTGTTGCTTGGTTGTCTCAATCTTTGTTGTGGAAGATAGTTATTTATTGAATATCTTGATTGTTCATACCTAAATCTTAAAGAACAGTTTATAGCTTTGTGACCAAAATTAGAGCAGAGAAAACAATAACCATAGAAAAAATCTTTGTACCTTGAAAAAATCCGTCTTCTTTGAGGAGGTCGATTTCTTTCATGCCGATCAACTTTCTAGTCTACAAATTCTCTTCTGGAGTTTTTCCTTTCATTTCTTCTTGATGGCTGATTTTCTTTCTTTGTTTTTGCAAAGTGACTGTTGTCAGTGTTTACGGATTTGACAAACTTGATAGATTCTGTATTACTTGGATGACCACTATTTGATCCTTCTTCATATCCCAATCTAGCCTTCAACTTTGAATTCCTTTGCTGATTTAGAATGGAGGTTAATTCTTCTGAGGCTTTAATACTTGACATATTTTGATGATACAATCCTTTGAATTTCTCCATTTCTTTTCTAGTCTTTACTATCTCTTCTTCTAAGACTTCACACCTGACTTTCTTCTGTGACAATTGTTGTTTCAGTATGTCTTATATTTTCTTTGCCTCTTCTAGTTCCACTTTTAGCAGAGCCAAACCTTCATCAGGATTTTTACTGTCTTTCTCAAACTGTGTCAACAATTGTTTTTGCTTTCTGTTCTTAGTTCTGAGTCTATCAATTTATTCCAGTGCACAGATCAGTTCTCCTTCCAAATCAACCACAACTTCGTCATCATTATCATCACTTCCTGTGCTTTTATTATCATAATCCTCTTTGGCCATAAGCATGAAGTCATTTTCCTTATCTTCAGAGGATGAGTCACTATCGGTGTCTTCTGAGGAATTTTCATTATTTGCAACCAAACCTTTCTTCTTATTAAATTTCTTGTATTTGTACTTCTTTTCATCATCAGAGTTCTGGTTCTTCTTTTGATGGGGACACTTAGATGCAAAATGACCTATCTTACCACAGTTAAAGCATTTGAAGGGTAACTTCCCTTGATATTTTCCTGATCCTTTCTTTAACATTCTCACAAATTATTCCTCAATGTCATCAAATTCTGAATCAGTATTCTTGTCTGCTTTAAAAGATGCTTCTCTAGTACTGGATTTATCTTTGTTAATTCTCATTTCATATGCAGTTAGAGTTCCTAGAATTTGATCAATGGACAGAGTGTTAAGATCATTTAATTCTTCTATTGCAGAGACTTTTGGATTAAATTTATCAAGCAAAGATCTTAAAATCTTCTGAACTAAGAGTGAGTCATCAAACGTCTCACCTAAACCCTTCATGGCATTTACAAGTTCTTCAACTCTTAAAAAATACTTACTAATTGTTTCATCTTCATTCATCTTTAGTTGTTCAAATTTCAATCTGTAAGTTTGAAGTTTGGCATCTTTTACTTTCTCATTTCCTTCATAACTATTAATAAGTTTATCCCACATTTCTTTGGCAGTATAAATATGCATCACCTTTACAAACTCAGCTTCAGGAAGTCCATTCGAGATAGCATTCATCCCCTTATCATTAAAACTAAACTCTAACTTATCATGCTTGTTGGCTAGCACAACAGACTTTGTATATCCAGTCTCTACTACATCCCAAACATCACACCCAAGGCCATTAAGTATGTTCTCATTCTAATCTTCCAGAAGGAAAAAATTGTTCCATCAAATAGAGGGGGCTGAATTCCCTTCATGACTTGTCATGTTTAAACTTACAGATCTACCTTTAAATAAAAGGAACCCGCTCTGATACCAATTGTTGAAATTATTAATACATCTGAGAGGGGGGGTGAATCAATTGTATGTGAGCTTAAACGATTTTAAGTCTGTTAAAAGATTATTAATCTTTCTTCATGTGGTCATCAACAATATACAACAGATGGACAGTAAAGGTAAAGAACAACAGTCACACATAAAGTATACACAGAGATAGATTTTTCACGAGGAAACCCATAAAGGGAGAAAAGCTCTTCCTCTTCCAAATGATAGGCAGTCTTTTAAGTTCTGTACATCATCTATAATTGAGCACCAACTCAATGTGAGGCTGCAACCTCTGTTTTACAAGCTGCAACTTGTTTGAGAGCACCAACTCTCTAGTTTCTCTAGCACCCACTAGAAGGAAGCACCAACTCCCTGAATATTCCATCACCAACTAGATGGAAGCACCAACTTCCTGAATGTTCCAGAACCAACTAGATGGAAGCACCAACTTCCCGTTACACAGGCTCCAACCTGTATAACATAGAACACTTGTTCTCCCTAGCACCACCCTGCCACCCTGGTTTCTCTGGCTACAACCAGATGGAAGCTACAACTTCCTGTGTTCAAGCTCCCACTTGAACCTCTGAGGACAACAGTCCTCCCGAGAACCTCCCTTCCACCCTAGTTTATAAATGGCTAAATAAACATTCAAGTTTACAGATAAAACAGTTCTTACCAATATTTCTTTGTTCTGTAAATCTGGTCTTCTACACACTATTATGTTTCTCTTCTCTTTCTCTGTTTGTTTAGCAGGTAAGCTCTGCATCAACTTATGCTCTCATTCTTCTCTTCTTCAACTCGTTCTATTATTCTACTCTGCATTTCATCTCACACTTCACATATGCTCAATCTCCTCCTGCGCATCCTCTTCATCTCTATTCTTGCAGTTTCATTCTTTTTCACTTCCAGAACGACCAACCCGACACAGTCTGTTTCATCTTCTCTTATACACACGAACACGACGGTTCAACTTCCCAACTCCTTAGGAAAAATGACTACAACTGTCTAAGAAACTGAACGCCAACTGATTGGCAATCATGAGTCCATTTCACTAACGGATTTGTAACTGAAAAGTTAATCTGTGAGAAAGAACAACACCCCTCCGATCACATTCAAGTTTTATCCGCACCATTGGATGACCTTTATTATTCTTGACTTTTTAAATTGGGTTTCGACATTTCGGCATTCCTGTGCCCAAGTGTCTTGACATTTTATGTCGTGATCTCCGAAATTCTGAAATGGAGCTTATCTGGACTGACTCCTTCTCTTCCGGTGACCAAGGGCTGTGACCACAGCCTTATGCATAAGACGCTTTCATGATTTTGCATATCGCAAATTCGTAATACAAGTTGCTTTGTTCCTTTTCACTCTCCATATTGCGATTCACGAAACTCCGACACGGAGTTGAACCAACGGTCCAGATATGAACTTGTTTCAACGGCTATGATTGAATCGCCATATCGCATATCGTGATTTCGACATTCTTGTTGTCAAGTGTTTTTGTCACTTCAAAGTCCCGATCCTCGAAACTTCGATATGGAGTTACATCTACAGTCTAGATCCAAGCTTGATTTAACGACTGTGATTGAATCGCCATATCGCATATCTCGATTTCGACATTCTTGTTGTCAATTGTTTTTGTCACTTCAAAGTCCCGATCCCCGATACTCCATGAAGTAAATCAACGGTTGAGATCACTTCTTAATTTAACGGTTACGATTAAATCACAAATTCACATATCACGATTTCGGGGTTCCTATTGTATTGTTTATTTGACATCTCCAACACGCAATCCCCGAAACTCCAACATTGACTGGAATTAACGGTCCAGATCAAATCTTGATCTGACGGCTCAGATTTCATCGCGATTTTTCATATTGCGATTACGCCCTCTTCTCCTTGCACTTTAAAGAACGTGCAAGTTCTCCTCGATCCAACGGTGGTCGGACCCTGCGCTTGGATCTGACGGCTGAGATCTGTCTCCCTCTTCAATGAGCTCTTCTTGTCTTTATTCAGATCTGACGGCCCTCATGCTGTCGGGAGTTTTGGATGTGATCCAACGATTAGAAATGATTCTCGGGCCTTCGATCACTCGATCTTCCTGGACCTAACTTTTGTTTGCCTGTCGATCACAAACTGCCTGTACTCATGCCGTCTTCACCATTGTACTTGCCATCAATGACAAGCATTCATTGTCTTTTAAATATTTGCCAACAAACCTCTGTACATTCTTTTTGTACTTATTCTTTCTGTACTTATGCCATTCGCTCTACCTGTACTTATGCCATTCGCTGTCTGTTAAATATTTGCCAACAAGTTATACTTGATTGGAATGTTCTTTGTCTTGGAGTTAATCACTGGATTCATTGAGATACTGATAGTTCTTATATTATCACAATATATAGGAATGGGCTCATCCTACTCAACCTGTATAGTTCTCAAAGTTTTTTTCATCCATAGAACCTGTGTACAACATGTTGTTGGTGCAATATACTCTACTTCAGTTGTAGACAATGATATTGATGGCTTTTTTCTTGCTTAGCCAAGATACCAAACACTCAACCAAGTAGAATTTCTCTCCACTGGTGATTTGTTGGTCATCAATGCAACCTTCCCAATTTGCATCTGTGTAGACAATAAGTGATAGATCATTTCCTTTTGGATACCATAATCCAAACTCTTTTGTACCCTTGAGATATTTGAAAATCCTCTTCACTACTAAAGCATGTGATTCCTTTGTTGTTGTTTGAAATCGTGCCACATGTCCAACTTCCTGCATTACATCTAGTCTGGTTGTTATCACATATAGTAAGATACCAATCATTGACATGTACCTCCTTTGGTCTCTAGACTTTGAATCATCATCTTTTCTCAACTTGAAATTGGCTTGCATAGGAGTGTTAACTAGTTTGTAATCTTTCATTCCAAACAACTTTAGCATTTCTCTCATATACTTAGTTTGAGAAATAAAAGTTCCTTGGTTTCTTGGACATATATGAAGACCTAGGAAAAAGGATAGTTCTATGCTTAATGACATTTCAAATTCATTCTACATATCCTTTGAAAATTTATGGCTTAACATGTCATCATCACTTCCAAAAATAATATCATCAACATAAACTTCAATTAATAAAGTACTATCTTGAGTTACCTTGATGTAGAGGTTGTTGTTTCCACTTCATTTCCTGAACCCTGTCTATTGTAGATATCTATCCAATATAGAGTACCATGATCTAGGAGTCTGTTTTAGACTATACAAGACCTTGTTCAACCTGCACTCATAATCTTCATTCTGTGACAGCTAAATTCCTTCTTGTTGTTTAATGTAGACTTCTTCTTCAAGTTACCCATTCAAAAAGGATAATTTCACATCCATTTGATACACTTTAATATTCTTGTAGCATGCATAAGCTAAGATCAATTGGATTTCTTTCATTATGGAAACTAGAGAAAACATATCTTCAAAGTCGATCCCTTCAACCTGCGCATATCATTTACATACCAATATAGCTTTGTTCCTTGTAACTTGCCCATCTTCATTCAATTTATTTCTGAAAACCCACTTTGTGCAAATCACATTCTTGTGTCTTGGTCTTCAAACCAATTTCCAAGTGTCATTCTTCTCTATTTGATCCAATTATTCATTCATGTCCTTTTTACATAATCCATCATTGTTTTCCTCTTGAAAACTGTTTGGTTCAATTGTAGATAAGAGTGTTAGGTGCAGTTGTTCTGGTGAACAAATTCTTCTTCTAGTCTCAACTCTTGCTTCCTTGTTTCCGATAATCTGATCTAAAGGATGATTTTTTTGTACTTGTTTTTCAGGTGTCTTTGGAGGCACTTTTTGAACTTTCCCTTCTACTTCTATCCTATCTTATTCATCTTCCCCTTATACTGCTTCTTCATCATTTGCTTCTTCTTCGTAAACCTGTTCCATCGATTCCTTTTCTTCTTTCTTTAGTTTTCGTCCACCTGTTTCATCAACGGTTACATTGATTATTTCCAGAAATATTTTGAGCCTTAGATTGGAACACTTGTGTTCTTTCCTTGTACTTGAGTAACCTAAAAGTAATAGTTTTTCCACACGAGAGTCAAACTTTCTCATTCTTCCATCTTCTCTTTTGATGTAGCATTTTCTTTCGAACAGTCTAAAGTTCTTCACATTTGTTGATATTTCTTTCCATAGCTCATAGGTAGTTTTTTCACTATTGTTTATGAGCATTGCTTTGTTTTGAATATGAATTGTTGTATACATTGGATGTGTCCAAAAAACATCTGTCAAATTAGAATCCATTAACATTGTTCAATCCATTTCCCATACTGTCATATTCTTTCTTTCAAAAACTCCATTATGTTGAAGTGTTGTAGAAACTGAGAATTGCCTTTTTATTCCATCCTTGTTGCAGGATCCATAAATTCATTTGAAGTAAACTCTCCTCCATTATCATATCTCAAACATTTTATTTTTGAATCCATTTCATTTTCAACCATTTCCTTGTAAACCTTGAAGTTTTCAAATTCTTCTGACTTATTCCTAAGAACGAAAACTACAAACATTCTTGTATAATCATTAACTAATAACATAAAATATTTCTTAGCTTTTCAACCCTTTGTTCTAGTTGGTTCAACTAGATTAGTATGCACAATTTCCAATGGTCTTGTCGTTGATTATTCCTTTGATTGGAGCCTAGTCTTTGTTTGCTTTCCTCATTGAAAATGCTTTCATAATGTGTTGGTTGGTTTCGTGATCTGCGACATTTCTTTGACTGCTACCTTTTTGTTGAATTTGATGAGGTTATCGAAGTTTATGTGACCTATTCTTTTTTGTCATAGCCAACCTTCATCTTCCTTTCCCAGACAACACTTTTCATTTCCAATTTAATTTAATACATATATGTTGCTTGAAGTTCTTGTAGTTGTTGCAATCAATTTTCTTAAACCTTATTTTCTTATCTCGCTCTTCTATGAATCGAACATAAGTTTATGACATTGGTCACACATTTGTCTTAGACTTAGAAGATTATGTTCCATATCTTCCACTAGTAGACCATTTTCTACCTTGGTATTCTTGCTTCTAATTCTGACTGTGTTATTTCCAATTATTCTAGATGAGTCATCATTTCCAAAAGACATTGATCCATATCTTTCCTTTATTAATATAAGAAACATGTCGTCATAACCTGTCATGTGTTTCGAACAACCATTGTCAACATACCAACCATGTTTCTTGTGTTTGTCTTATAAAGTGAGTGTACATTCTTCATTGTTAAATTGATCATTCTTTCTTATCCATATTCTCTACTAAGGTTCATGTCTATGACTGTTGTTATGATGTTGTGATTCTCTAGGAGGGACTGTCATTCTACAATCTTTAGCCATGTGTCCAAAGTTGTTGCATTTGTAGCATTCCACTTCAGTGCTCAATGATTCAAAAATGTCGTAGCTTCTTCTTTTTGTTTCATTAGTCCTTATTGGATAACCATTTTTTGCATGACTTTCAAATTTGTTTATGTTCCTTCTATTAGCTCTGCAATTTAAAAATTTATGTCCAAAATTATTACATGCATAACATAAACCAAAAAAGATAGTTTTATACCTGGAAGTTGAAAATCTTATAAAAGCAGTTAATCTTCTTAATCTTTCTTCATCCTAAGGCCTTCTTGTTTCTGACTGTCATGGATTTTGAAATCTAACTCTTCTAGGTGGAGGAGTGTCCATGTGATCTTCCATGTAAAACTTCTTGTCTCCTCTAATTGTTTCTGCATAACTTCTTGGTTATATTTCTTTATCTATGTTTTTGGAGCTTGAGTCTCTTTCTGTCTAATTGTATCCTAGATCCGATTTGTCATGATGTGACATTTTATTGTTGATAATATTATCCAAAACCTTTGAATTGTTCTACATATTCTTTTGTTGAAGGTCTTTTCTCAATGTAACAACCTCTTCTTCCAAATTTCCAATGAAATTGTCTCTTTCTTCCAGTTGTTCTTTGAGTGCTTATTCGATTATTTCATCTTCTTTTAGTTGAACCTTTAATTTAGTTATCATATTCTCTAGTTCTTCATAGTTTGAATTTTGAATGTCTTCTTTCTTGTCTAGTTCTACCTGAAGTTTCTTGTTTTTCTTATTTTCTATTTTTATAACTTTTATAGCACTCAATAGTTCTTCTCTGTAGTCAACTTTTGCTTCTTCATACTCCTCTTCGGTGTCTTCTTTATCGGAGTCTTCTATTTCCATGAATAGAAATATTTATGTCTCACTTTCATTGACTTCGTCTTTGTCTAATGAGGAGCAATTTTCTTTGGTGCAAAATATTTTCTTGAAGACTTTGTTTTTTTTCCTTTATATGTTTCTTTGTTGTTTGAATCATCCTCTTCATGTATTTTATTTTTCTTGTGAGGACATTTGTTATCAAAATTACCAATACCATCATAGTTAAAAAAAAATCAATGGAATGCTACCTTTATATCTGCCATCGGTTCCCTTTTTCAATCTTCTGAAAATTTTGGCCACTTCTTCACCATCTTCCGAGATGTCACTATTGTTTCTATATTCTTTTTGTTTTTTCTTTCTCTTTTTATTTTACCTTTTGGATGCTTTGAATGTTGTTTCTTTTATACCTAGATTTTCCTTTTTTGTTCTCATTTCATAGGCTGTGAAGATTCTATGTAGTTCATCCATGCTTATTGAGTCCAGATATGTTATTTCTTCTGGTGTTGAGATATTGTGATCAAATCTCATTGGAAGATATCTTAGTACCTTTGAACAATTACAGATTCATAAACTTCTTCTCCGAATCATACGATTGCATTCACTGTTTCATCAACTTGTAAGAAGTAAGTTGCAATATTATCATCTTCCTTCATTTTTAGATGTTCAAATTTACCTCTGTAATTTTGAAGCTTTGTTATTTTGACTTTTGAATTTCCTTCATAAATATTTTGAAATTTGTCCCAAATCTCCTTAGCGGAGCTACAATGTATAAATATGGTATATACTGAAGCACAAAGACCATTCATAAGAGAATTTGTGGCTATTGAATTATTTACACTGAGTTTCTTTCCATTGTCATTTGTTGGAAGAACTGTTGGTTATTTGTATCCATCTACAACTGCTTTTCAAACCTCAAATCCATGTGCCTGTACATATGTTTTCATGCTTCTTCTCCATAATCCATAGTTATGTCCATCAAACTGTGGTATTCCATTTTTATACATATCGTTGCTATCCATGATCTACCTTTCAATGGTTAAACTGATTTCTAAAGGAATCTACTCTGGTACCTATTGATTAAGGTTGGTTGTCATTGGTGTCAACCCTTGAAGAAAGACCCATACCACAAAGGTTTGGGTAATGGACCCAATAGTGTTTGATGTAAACATGACTCATTATATTTTTGTCATGGTTTATAAGAAGTAAATATGGATGAACTCCAAAGTGGTCCCCTTATGGTGAAAGCCCTCACAGGAAGACGCTTTGTGGAGTAAGAGAACCCATGCTTAATTGTCGAATAATGAGATGAAGGAAAGTGAATTTGTTAGGGAAACTATCCTAGATGGATAGTTCTTGTCACGTCATTTCTGGTGGTATGTGGAATGTCAGATAATTCCTCACGGTTAGAGAGTTATGGCCATGAGAAGTTGGAAACCCTAGGTTTGGATAATGGACCCAAGTTAGTTTGATGGGTAACGGTATGAGTTATGATATATTTTCAGATAATACTATTATATATGGATAGTACATGTCATGCCATTTCTGGTGGTATGTATAACGTCACATAACTCCTCACGGTTTGAGAGTTATGGCCTTATGAAGTTGGAGGACCCGCATATGTCATCTAGAAGCCCCA
>JASDQU010280294.1:0-14616 GCA_032191745.1 Picea mariana
TGCATTAAATAGACTATCTCCACAACTAGACACAACATGTTTTGCCAGCTGTAAAGCATAACAATCTATGCCATCCAAAATCTATTTCCATTGCGATTGAAGGTCTTTGCAAATAACGGACAAGTAGATACGGGGACCTTCTATATTGCATATGGACATTTTTCTGTACAGTAGTGGTTCATAATGGCCACTGAGGGCATCGACATCATGGAACAAGATGCAATATGGATTGTCAGATGCAGTTTTGTTGAATAGTAGATATCTTGTTTTTCTTGTCAATGACCATATGCCAACTGATATATTCAACCAGTTAGACAACCACCGAATACAAAATGTGTCTCCCCAAAGTCCCCTCTGATGTGTAGGCAGAACTGGAGATGCAGACAACTGCATGTTTGAAAAATACGTAGCCACATCATGTATTCCATGAAACTGCCGAAGAAAATCAGATTCCAGTTCGTATTCATAGGATTGCAAAGCCTCAACATCGCCATTTTTAAAACAGGCCAAGAAATAATCTATCAATCCATTGCGCAGCTCAGTTGACGAATACTAGAAATGCAATAGAACCTGGAATGTATCGAAAAGACAATCCCCAACAATATACGAGAATGCATCCAATCTAAAAAGGCCATTCCTATGCAAAACCATGTCAATGCTGTCATGTACAATGGACTGTGTATCTTTTTCATACGACTCAACATCTATTACCTCTTTCATCTTTTCAACTGTCATTTTGAAGCTGTTTGCTAGATACTTTCAGTTTCTATCAAAACAGAGAAAAACACAAGCAAAAAATAAAAACTAGCAAAATAAAAAATAAAAGCAAAATAGTGCACCAATCCCCGTATGTATCTTTAAACCTTCTTCTTCTCAACTTGAATCCCCTTAGTTCCCATAGCATATGAGAAGAAAACAGACCGACACTGGAAACTGAACCAAACAAAAGAAAGACCACAAAAAAATAAAACCATAACTTAACTCAGCAGAAAGAAAACAGGCAGACGCAGTTTTTCGGCCCACATAGTAGAAGCATACACTGTGTCTACACCCCGCCCGATGGTTCCATCTTCTGATATCTCCCAACTACTTTTCGTAAAGCCCTCTACATTGCAATTTTCAGAAAAACTATGGACGCGACATCCGCCATATGAAGACGCATTGTTTCCAGGAACAGAAACTAAGAGCACAGACAAAAATGGTTTGGAACAGAATATTGAAAATCAATAAGAACAAGGAAACTTACCCATCAACAAAGGATGAGAAGACCTCAGCGCCCCAAAAAATGCAAACCGCAACAACAGGTCCAACAACTTGCAAAGTTGAAGAACAACAAACCAGCGAACAACCACGAAGAGCTCGAACTGCAAGTGCAGGACCTCAACTTTGTAAAGTTGAATCAAACAAGAACCAGAATCATGGAATGAAACAACGAACAAGGATGGAGAACAAGAGCAGGGATGCCGGCCATGAACAAAACTGTATTGCAAGGCATATGTACAATAAAAATTTAAGACTGGCAGAGCTCTTAGGTAAACAGTTAAGACAGTAAGGACCATCGAAGGGCGTAGGCCTGTGCAAGCATTTAAGAAAAGATGCAACGTGGCATGATTGTTCTCTCGAAGCACACAACAATAAAGAATAAATCAGACATAGAAATATCGTGGAGAATGTATTCAATCCAACAGAAAATGCTAAGGGGAAACATTCGAACTAATGCTAGCATTAATCCACATTCCACGAACGCATAACAAAATTTATGATTCAGAAAGACCATATACTACCAAATACTTTGGAAATGCAAACATATTTTACATTGGGAATAGCGAAGGCGAAAATAAGACCTCCAATTCGTTGTCCAATCAGATCTTGACAAACATGATACTTTTTATTATACAAAAATTGATATTTTCACTTCTCTTGTTCCAACAATAGACAATAGCGAAATATTTCTGGTCAACGCACAAGCTAATGCCAGGTCAATGATTTATCGATCGCTAGAGTCCCTCTATGCCTACGACAGGGACTAATAAGGTCAAAATAATTCAAAGGTTTTCATTAGGATTCCCATCTCGCTCAAAGGTTTTATCTTTGTTTAATTGTAGAAGTACAATCGCTATTTTTTTATTAGTACCAATTTGCTTTACAGTTCTTCTATATATATAAAGAACCACAAGGCAAATTGGCACTAATAAAATAAATTCATATCAAAGTTCATAATTTTTTCATATATATAATTTTTTCCAAAGTTCATATCTCTCTACATATCAACTATTTACATAATTTTTTTCGAAGTTCCTGGCTGGAGAATGTATGAAAACTTTATATCTGCTCATAAAACATAAAAATTTTGAGAGTTTTATTTAGCCTCTTCTTGGTGCATTAGAGAACAAGCAACCAAAGGAACTGTCCGGAGCATCTGGTGAAGGTGACAATTGATCACACGAGCTATGATGATGTTTCTCCCCATTTTCATGTGATTCAATACATCATTGTGTAATAGATAGAGACATATTATACCACTAGCATTATATCTAAAATAAAGGAAAAATAATAGGAAAATGCTTTAATGACAAGCTGCTACAAATAATAAAATTCATACTAGATAAAAAAAAATAAAAATAAAATATATTCATTCTAAACACATGCTCTAGCTGCTCTGCTTGCAAATCCTCAATGTCTGTGACTTGTTCTTCAACTGCATTGTTTACCAAAATAACAATCTGGCAACATGTCTTCATAGTTCTAGTCTTCCATTGATTGTTTACCAAAATAACAATCTAGCAACATGTCTTCATAGTTCTCGTCTTCCATCGATTGACCATGGCAACATGCCTTCATAGTTCTAGTCTTCCATCGATTGACCACAACCATTTGTGTATATGTCTACAAAATATATGCAGTTTGATTGATTTCTATTCCAACTGCCACAAATTATATGTTATATCTCCACATATGGCCACAATGACCGCTGTTGATATGCTCTAGCACCTCATTGCAACCACATTACAATCTTGACAATGTCAACGAGGCTATCCCTTTCAAAATGTTTGCAAAAATTTCCACCATATTTGTTAGAAGACAAAAAAAGAGAAACTACTTTTCACAATTTTCAGATTGCAACTTTTACATTCAAAGTCTCGATCTTCTAATAAAACTTCACATACAAGATTGATCCTAATGCCTAATAAATCCTTCTAGGAATCAACTTAGTAAACATCCACAATTGAATGGACATACAACAATATCACTACACATTATAAAGCATTAAAATGAAATTCCCGGATTATAGACCTTTCAAAACAACAAATTAGATTTAAAGCATGTTAACAGAATGCTCATGTAATGATCTTCCAAACTTGGAGATATAAGAAATCCGGCCATAGATTTGAAAGCCTAATAAAAAATGCTCATTTAACACAACCTTCTTCAAAACTTGAAATCGACCTTAAAGCTCAAAGAAGAAAAGAAAACGACTCATGAAGGATGGAGATGCACTATGATGGAGTATAAAGCCTTCGTTTTAAGGATAAGACACACTTACAAATAGCATAAAATATTCAAATTCTTGTAAATTTTCATCATTCTATGGACGTGCGTTAAAATAGAGTACAAATCCTTTAAAATCTTATATTTTCAGGGATCAAATTGCATTAAAAGTGGTTATAAATATTTTAGACTCTCATAATTTTAATGATGCATTGGATCATTTTAAAAGATCTTCAAACCTTTTCAGAGGCATTGAAACAAATTAATGAGGGTGCCTCTATCCCATTTTGTTGATGCTTTTGACAAACAATCTTGTTCTTAGCCATGAAAACTGTTCATGCTTTTGACAAAAAGTTTGTTCCTCAACCATGAAAACTGAAGAACTTGGCAAGGAGATCTTAAGCAAAGGAGAATGATGAGAAAGAAACTGGTGCAAAAATGATTATTAATAGAAGCAAGTCACATATATGTTTACATACTTATGATCTTTCATAATGTCTAACCAATGTTTTATGTTTCTCTTTTTTAAAATTACCCAATTTTAAAAGATCTAATAACAAACCTATACACAGGATCACAACTCAATGAACGATCTTCTTTCATAAATAACTCCTCACTAAAAACATCTCTACTAATATCGAGGTCCCATAGTTTTTAAGACTTACATTATGCTCTCTACAATTTCTAGTATTATAGATGTTCCCATCCAAACAAGTGAGCTATTGAATGCTTGTCATTTCTTATGTAACACAAGTAGATGCACATAAGCTATTGAATGTGTTATGCAATCAAGTTCTAAATGATTGCATTGAATTCTAACTATCATTTCAGTATGCCTACAATGGACTTTCAATGTCACCTCCCCCAAATACTAATTGTACTTAATTCTATGTCACCTCCCCCAAATACTAATTGTACTTAATTCTAGATGCTTCAAGAATGGTTGTTGTTCCTTGGTGCTCTCTATGTCTTCCTTGCCATTTTTAGACCTGCCAAGTTGAAGGTAGGGACTTGCTACCTTGCACCTCATCTTGTTTTTAATAGACTTTTCCAAGTGAATTTAACGTTCTATAGAACTCATTAATGATTTATTTGGGCACAACGTGGATTGTCTCTTTGGGTTCTTCATCAATTTAATCCGAAAAAGAATAATTTTGATACTTATTAAAGAAAATTTATTTGTTTTCCCATATATTAGAAGTAAATATTTATTGATCCTAACACCTCTAATCTCTTCTCAAATTTTTTCTCTAAGGATAATTTTTTTATCACATTTTATTTCCAAAAAAGAAACAATTTGTGATACATTGATAAAACCCTATCATTTGGCCATCACTTGCCATGAGAAAATAACTACAAACTTAAAAAAATATCATATAATCATCCTAGACTTTCGGGCATTTACGCATATGGAAAAAATATAGGTCCTATTAAGGAAATAAACCAACACAAGAAAACACCAAAGTTCTCAACCATACCATCTCACAACCACTTAAAAAAGATTTACCATTAAATCTCTCCCAACTTGGGTTCGATCATAAGATAGAAAACAACTAATAAACAATCTGTATTTGGAGGGAGAGATGAGAGTTTATTCCCCATAAACTTCAACATCTTATGTAGGCCAAACTTGCAAATATGTTGCTTCCTTAGCTTGCTTATTTTCTTTTGAATTCCTTTCCCTATAAATATATACAAAATACACATGTGCAAATTACTCCTTTAACTCCAAGGCCCTTCTTAGATTGTCCCACAACATCAAATTTAGGTTTCTTGTATTACCATTCATCCAACCGATAACTAGTTTAGAATAACCAAGGACTTGAATTCTTTATATACCTCTCTTGATTGTTATATCCATTAGAGTATGCACTGCTCTAACCTCTACCCAATTGTTTCATCCTTATCCTATCCCTAAAAAAAAATGTCATGTGCTCACCCTCTAGATATAAGCAACCTCCAATCCCACACATTTGAAGGTTCCCTTAGAAGTGTCATCAAAGGATCCCTAGGGGAAATATTGGTCATAAGATATATCCTTTACCACCCATTCCCTCTTAATTTTTACCCTAGGAGTATTCATAAAGGAAGTTAATCTTCTAGATAGATTGAGGCACTAGCACTTCATCCCTAAAGAGAACATTGTTCCTTGAAATCCAAATATGCCACATCACCATTGGATGCACTGTTATTTTCTCCACTATCTCCTTATAATTTCACTATTTATCATTTTTTTTTCCACAGTCTCTTCAGACAATTTGCCTTTATCTCTAGACAATAATAAAATCTTGCCACACATAGAATATTTACAATCCAAAAAAAGATGTTGGACACTCTCATTATAATCTCTACATAACAAGAAAAAAACCTGGCCTTTTCTAGAAACTCCTATGTAAGTTATCCCATGTTAAAAACTCATTAGATAGTACTAGCCACATGAATGCTCTAATCTTAGGTGGTACCTCCAATCTCCAAATKTMTCCCCCCCAACACTTCCTATCTTCWTCCATCCAAAATAGAACCAATACACATTTTTAACCTCCAAAATAGATTTGACTAGGGTTATCCTCCCTCCAAGAGACAACCATATATCACACCATAGTTTTATTCTTTTCTCCATMTTTTCAATAAGACAAGATCAATCCTCTTTTCTATAAGCATTGGGTTTTAACATAAAGCCAAGATATTTGAGACATGCTTCAATTCTAAGATGTGAAACAATAACATCACTCTAAGAGAGTTTTCATGCTAAGGAGTAGGGTTATTGAAGTATAATGTGTCAAAATTATGTATATTAATCTTCATCACAATAGTATCACAAAACAAATTTAGGGATTTTGAAAACACCTTGGCATCCTGTTGGGTTATGAAAAAGGTACAAATATCCTCCTTATTCATATAGTTTGTGATACAATATTGAGTGACTTTTCTGTGAATTAGGGATAAATAGAATGGAAAATGATTAATATGTCTTCTAGTGATATTACTGAAGTCATGATGAATGAATTCTAAAATATGGTTGGAATTGTTTGATTTTGTTACAGGATTGGTTAAATATTGTCAAAACCAAAATATCAAAGGATATCTTGAAGATGCGTGAGCCATTGGAGGTTGAGGACTTTTAGCGCAAAAGCAGTTTTAAAGATGCTTCGGTTTTCTATATTGTAACTTTATAATAAGTAAAGCAATCCTGAGGATCTTCCGATCCTCAGGATGGATTGATTTACTCATATTATTGTATATATAGAGGATAATAGATCTGAAAAGACAATCTAAGAATTACATTCAAGTATTCAGACTCAGAGTTACTGTACACAAGCCGTTTTTGTGAATGATGTACCAACTATGAAGTTAATAAAAGATTTGATCGTTTTCACCATTTATATATACTGAGTTTCTTGTAGCAGTGCTTCTAAGGACCAAGGGCCCAGTCTAAAGGAGCATCTGTAATTGTATTAGTTGGATTTATGTTTTACGATTCAATTCCCTTTCAAAATCGTTAAAACGAATGCATAAGTGTGTTAATGATTCCATACGGTTTGCATACAGAAGATAGATATCTCTCGAGTGTTAATGATTGCTGATTCCAATTTCCATTACTGTAGTTTTCTTCTTGATAGTTCCTCACATTTTCATATGTGTTGTTCCTTTTACTTAAGATTTGCATTAGTTGTTCCTTTCAAATATGTTACAATTGCTGTTCCTTTCAGTTAAAGTTACAATTGCTGTTCCTTTCCATTCAGTTATGATTATTGTTCTTTACAATTAGATTACAATTGCAATTTCTTTCTATTAGAATAGTTCGCTATTTCCTTTCCAACAATTCAATTCCTAATTAACAGTCAATTCTGAAGGTCTTTACTCAAATTCAATCATTGCTTTCCAGTTAAATGAATTTAGCAGGTTAGCTAGTTCCTTTTCATTCACAACATGTTAGCGATTAGATTTCAATCCTGTTAAATAAGATCTTAATATTAGAATATTTAAATGAACATTTGAGGAACTTGATTGTGGATAAACTCAGGTTTGCTTTAGCTACGCGATTTCAGCCTCTACAAGCTATCTGCATAGACTTTGTTGATGTTCTTGAGATAATAGACGAATCCTCGGGTTGATAAATTAATGTTAAAACTAAGGCTGTTTTAGGACATCTTTAGACCCCAACATTTTGGCGCCGTTGTCGAGGAGAATGTCAAAGGTAGCATAGATTGTGCCTTTGGAGGACGAGGTATTGAAGACGGAAGGTAAGAACCTACGTAGGAAATAAGTAAGATGATTATGCCAATGCCTACCTCCAACAGAGGTTGCATAGGTGTTTTTCTTTCTTGAATTTGTTTTGGCGTGAAGTGTGTATGACTAAGAAAAAGGATCTTGAAAAACCAAAACCCCCACCAAAAATTACCAAAGCCCAGAGCCTGGTGCTCCCTGGGAGAAGCACTTTCATAGACGACATCATCTGAAAAGCTGATTCTCAAGCTTCTGTTGGACCTAGGAAAGGATCTACTCGAATCCCTTAGGAATAAGTCTCACCAAATACAACCCACGCTGAAATTCACATCAAAATTGAAGGGACTGAGCAAAGCCTCCAGAGCACAAATCTTCCACCTCTCACCCCTTTAGAAGAGGGAAATTCTCGTAATCTGGAGGAAGGTGAAGGAGAAACCAACAAGGTTGTCAAGACAGATCCATCACCACCCCCTGATCCTGAATCTTTTGAGAAAGGAGAAGGCATACCTAAAATCCCAGATAGAGGGAGTGAAATCAAATCCCATAGAGGGTTAGATAATAAAACACCTCAAATAAAATACCCGAATCAAGAAATCCCTGAAGATTTCTGGCACATTTTTGATCAAATGGCATAACCAAATCAACAACGTCCCCAAACTTCCACATTGGAATATCCGATAGTTGATCCTATTGCCAATGCCCCCATGAAGGCAACCCCCCTACAAAACTTGCCAACCTTTCATGGATTGATCTCAGAAGAACCGAACACATTCTTATTTTAATTTGATGTCCTATGTAGAGGGTATGATTACACCTTTGAACCCAAAAAATTTAAATTGTTCCCCTCCACTCTGAAGGGAGAAACTCTACGTTGGTTTATGGGATTAGGGGGCTGAACTATGAACTCATGGGATGAGATGAAACATGCCTTCTTGAAAAAATATCAGGATTATTGTAGAACCAGGGACTTAAAAGATGAAATCTTTCAAATGATTGCAAAAGAAAATGAATCATTAGAAGAATATGTTGAGAGATTTCAATATAATTTACAAAGATCACCCTATGGTGCATTACCAAGTGAAGTACTTAAGGCAACTCTGATTAAGGGTATGAAAGATGAATGGGTAGAAACATTGAATCTAATGGGAAAGGGTGACATTTATCAAGAAGCTTAAGATAACATCATTCAATTGTGTATTAGGTGCTCATGAGGAAGCACACGGACCAGATCAAGAATGCAGACTTCCCTCACGAGAAGTAACAATACTACAAGCGGGGGTGTCATGTAAGCTGAAGTTGGTAATCTCTTACAAGATTTCAAAATAGATATTCTAAGCACTTTGACTACACAATTGGATGTATTGCAGGCCAAATAGAAAAAAACAGAAGCAGAACAGACTTTGGCCATATTTTTCCACAGATGCAGAAGAAAACATGGTCCAAGGGATTTCCCTTTGGATGCGGTTTGGGTTTGCGCTATCTGTGCCAAGGATCACGACATAGAGCAATGCCCATCACTCCCTGGACTGAAAGATGTCTTTAGAGAAGCAGAAGAAGAAACATAACCGTTATATCTAATGGCCCAACATCGTCAATGGCAGAACTGAGCTTCAAATATACTACAAGACCCTTCCTCTCTCTTTCCTGGACAATATAATCAACAACAAAATTATGGTAACGCATGGCAGGGCCAACAGTTTACTAATCAGAACTGGCAGCCCCATCAATACCCACCTGCAAATCCCACTTGGCCAAACCAGCCTGCTGCAAATCTTGTCTGGCAGAATCAACCAACTGCAAACTCTACCTGGCCTAACTCATAATATCCCACCTCACCTTGGAAAAATTCAAATAACCTCTACCCTTCACAGTGGCCCAATACGACTACCCAAAACCCAAATTGGAATCAGAATTGGCAGCGCCCCATGGGAGTAAACAATCAACCCATGGGAATGGCCCCTCAAACCCAACCCACATCGCAAGCTCCACTCCAACTACCCCAAAACCCTCAATCGCAATTGTTCCCCCAATTACCAGCGCAACCTCACCCAAATCCTAATAATAGACCGACTCAACTCGTCTAAATTATGGAGAACGACGAAGGAGAAACCAACTCGATAGGGTGCAACGAACTCCGGTTGAGATCGAGGCGTATAATCTCTCCTGAAGAAAATAACGTTTCTTAAGAGCAGGAGAATGAAAAACAACCAGAAATAACACCCTCGACTGTGGTAATAAAAGAAGAAATCGAGCAGGGGGGAAACACAGTCGAATCACAGGATCCTGATAAGGATGCAACTCCTTCCCCTCCGTTCCCCGAAAGATTGACGATAGAAAAACCTGCTGAATATCCCAACTTTGACATTGTAGGGGAACTCAAGAATTTATATGTCAAGATCCCACTCCTGCAGGCACTACAAGATATTCCAATTTACATGAAAACAATCAAGGAACTATGCGAAAGGAAGCCTGTTAAGAAGATAAAAAATTCATCATCGACAATTCGCATAGTAGGAGACTTGTCTGATCTAATTCTTGGTAGACAAGAAGCAATCAAATATGCAGATCCAGGGAATCCCATAGTAACAGTTCAGATCCAGGGATGTTCTTTTCCAAATACATAGTTGATTTGGGAGCATCCAACAAAATCCTGACTATGGAAACCTGCAATACCCTGGGTTTTGACTCCTTCGAACCCACCACAATTATGTTATAGTTTGCAGATCGATCGATGGTTCGACCAGTTGGCACATTACATGATATATCCATCTCCGTCGACTCTTGGGAATATTCGACAAGCTTCCTCATCATCAACCCAAGAAGTGGACTTGAAGGGCATCCATTGATATTAGGCAGACCATGGCTCGCAACAACATATGCCTACATAGGATGCCGAACGGGTAATATGAAAATCACTAGAGAGGGTATCACAAAGAATCTCATCTTATATCCTCCTACCAAGCCAAGCCCAACTTTTGTATATCCACAATTGCCACCACCACGATACCCATAAAAGGATTTACGATCCCCTCTTACGCTGGAAGAAGCCCTTAGACTTAAAAACCAGCTAGAGGATGATGTAATCATTGGGTTTATTAATAACCCAGCCACCATGAGCAACCCAACCTGCCAGATGATCCAAGATGTTCTAGACTGTGAAGCACAGGGAGACCTGCTGGAAGATTTAATGGAACAACAAATTCCAACTACAACTGTTCATAACAACAAATCCGTCGAGATTGCACCAAGGAGGTCTCTGAACATCAATGCCAATTTAGATGAACAACAACAACAAAATCTAATTCAAGTCCTCTCCAAATACCAACAAGATTTTGCATGGGAGTATTCTGATATGAAAGGTATTGATCCACAACTCTGCACACACCACATTTATATTGAAAAATACGCTTGACCTATCCGACAACCGTAGAGAAGACTGAATCCCCATCTCAGGGATATTGTTAAGGAAGAATTACAAAATCTGTTGGATGTAGATTTGATATACCCTATCTCAGATAGTCGGTGGGTTTCCCCATTAGTGATCGTCCCAAAGAAAAATGGGAAATGGTGTATCTTTGTTGACTACATGGAACTTAACAAAGCCACTCAAAAAGATCATTTCCCCTTACCTTTCATCGATCAGGTCCTGGATACTCTGACAGGAAAGAAATTCTTTTATTTTTTAGACGGGTTTAGTGGCTACAATCAGATCCAGATCGCCCCAGAAGATCAAGATAAAACTACATTCACCTGCCCCTAGGGTACCTTTGCATACAAAGTATTTCCCTTTGGACTATGTAACTCTCCAGCCACATTCCAAAGGGCCATCCTGAGCATATTCAACGACCTGATCAGTGAAGGGCTTGAAGTCTACATGGATGACTTCACTCCTTATGGTGACGACTTCGACCAAGCACTGGATAATCCAGAGAAGGTACTGGAACGATGCATTGCTACCAGGCTATGTCTAAACCACAAAAAAATGTCACATGATGATGCCAGAAGGTGTGGTACTAGGGCATTATATTTCTGCAGATGGAATTAGAGTAGATCTAGCCAAAATAGAGGTAATTCTTAATCTACCTACACCACACACACAAACAGAGGTATGTAGTTTCCTTGGCGCTTCTGGATACTATCATAGATTTATGGAAAATTTTGCAAGAACTGCTGCACCTTTACATGCTCTGATTGGTAATGTGGAGTTTCAGTGGTCCAACAAGTGTGATGTGGCATTTGCAGGACTCAAAAATATGATATCAACAACATCGGTGTTGAGGGGACCAAATTGGAAAATACCATTTCACATCTCCACTGATGCATCAGATATTGGCATAGGTGCCGTCCTTGGACATGAAGAAGACAAGAAATCTTACGCTATTTATTTCATTAGCAAGAATCTTACTCTAGCTGAACTTAATTACACAGAAACAGAAAAAGAATTTTTAGCTGTTATACACGCCATCAATAAATTTCGTCATTATATAACAGGCTATCCCATTATTCTGTATACTGATCATTCTGCTATTAGATATATAGCTAATAAACCAATTACTAATGGATGGGTCACTTGGTGGTTATTACTATTGTAGGAATTTGACATCACCATCAAAGATCGATCCGAGAGAGAGAGTCTTGTCGCAGACTTCCTATTCCGCATACCCAAAACAAACGACTCCTTAACAGTTGAAGATCAATTTCGAGACGAGCATCTGTTTGTCGTTACCACAAAGCCACCTTGGTATGCTGATGTGGAAAATTATCTGGCAATGGGAAGATTACCGACACATCTATCATCGAGGGAAAGAAAACTGATCGTCCAGCGTAGCGCACGATTCGCTTGGATCAATGGATATCTCTTCCACACAGGAGCTGATCTCTAGATCCGCAGATGCATACGAGATGATGAAATCTATGACATACTAAAGGCAGGACATGAAGAACCCTGTGGTGGGTATTTTGCAGACCGCAGGACTGAACACAAAATTTTACAGATGGGTTACTATTGGCCCTCAATATTTAGGGATGCGAAGAAATACATCCAGACCTACAACAACTGTCAACGGATGGGAAAACCAGGTCAGGCGGATGAAATTCCCTTGAAAGCACAAATAGTAGTAGAACCATTTGAAACATGGGCACTAGACTTCGTCGGTCCCTTCAATCCAAAGTCAAATCAGAAGGCCTACATTCTAGTAGCTACGGACTACACAACTAAATGGGTAGAGGCAGAAGCCCTACCAAATGCAACATAAGAGGTAGTCATCAAATTTCTGTTCAAACTATTTGTATGCTATGGACTACCTAGGGAAGTAATCACTGATGGGGGCTCACAATTTGCAACTCATAGAATCACCAACACCCTAGAAAATTATCATATTAAGCACATAGTTACTTCTCCATATCACCCACAGGCAAATGGGCAAGTAGAAAGCACAAATAAGGTCCTGGAGGCAATCTTGACAAAGATTGTCTCAACAAATCGACAAAATTTGGCTTCTGAGCTTCCAAATGCCTTATGGGATTATCGAACAACATGGCGTAACACCACTGGCTACTCTCCCTATCACCTAGTTTATGGAAAAGAACCCATCTTCCCAATCGAGTTTGAGATTAAAACCCTAAGGATGGCTCAGGAAATTGGACTGGATCTAACAACGACACATAAACAACGCCTTCAACAACTCAACAAATTGGATGAATCACGCCTATCTACTGTGGAGTGCACAACTGTTATTTAGCAACAGAGAGCGGCCTGACACAACAAGCATATCAAGAAGAAGTCATTCAAGAAGGGTGATTGGGCACTTCTCTACGAATCCATATTTCACGATTTTCCGGGAAAGTTACGGACATAGTGGTTGGGACCATATGAAATTAAGGAAGTCCATGATAATGGCATAGTCACTTTAAGCACCATAGATGGCTCTGGATCTCCATTTCTGGTTAATGGGCACCGACTACGACTCTACCATCATCCACCTTCAAAAGAATCTTTCTACCAGGAAGTAAGTAAAGATCCTACCGTTCAAATTTTGGCTGGCTGGGAAGGTAACCCAGCCACCCCAACTCCATAAATGATGAATTTTGTTGACACTGTACATACTGTATATAGTTTTCATTTAGTATTAGTTTTTCTTTTTCCTTTCATTTTTTTGAGATAGGGAGGATAATTGTAATCAACACAATTAACACT
Source organism: Picea mariana (assembly GCA_032191745.1). NCBI lineage: Eukaryota > Viridiplantae > Streptophyta > Pinopsida > Pinales > Pinaceae > Picea > Picea mariana. The sequence continues at coordinate 13,913 of JASDQU010280294.1, forward strand.
CTTTTCTGTTTCACACTCTTTCTTTATCCTATCACACGGACCCAGTATTTCAGAGAAAAATGAATATATCATACTCCGTAGTAGTAATAGGGTAACCATAATGAACTCATGACATCAAGAGACCATCCCGTACTCGATTCTGAAATAAACTGACCCATAATAGTTGAATGAATTTAGTTGATGACTAATCAACCTTAGATTCAAATAAGAGAACAAATGTTTCCATGGGGAAGTATCCAAAATCATCTATTGAGATGGTTAAAAATTAACGATTGTTGTTCATTTAAAAGGAACAACTATTGTTCCTTCGCACGATTACTGCTTAATTGAAAGGAACAACTGCTGTCCCTTCTCATGACTACTGTTCCTTCGCATGATTGCTGTTCATTTAAAAGGAACAACTGTTGTTCCTTCACACATTTGCTGTTCATTTAAAAGGAACAACTGCTGTTCCTTCACGCGATTACTGCTCAATTGAAAGGAACAAGTGTTGTCCCTTCTCGTGATTGCTGTTCTTTCTCGCGACTGTTGTTCCTTCTCATAAATTGTTGATCCTTTAAAAAAAACAACTACTGCTCCTCTTGCATTCTTCCTTATTGCCGTTCCTTTCTGTCATTACTATTCAAACGCTATCCATTCCTTTGGGGTATGCCTTTCATCAAATAATTTTCACTAGCACTATTTCTAACTGTCATCACAACGAT
>JASDQU010280295.1:4042-14749 GCA_032191745.1 Picea mariana
TGTGCTCTCAGAATTCTTAGAATGGAAGTGTGTGGGGAACGAAGGACAGTTGGAAGGGATCTTACGACATCAAGGCCATGGTTGTAATATCTCTTTCACATTTAATATGATACAGTAATATGATTCTTTCCTATAAAGCTTGTTGTGTTTTATTATATGATTCCTTGATCACATACATAGGTTTATATTGAGTTTATCCTATTACTATCACTTTGGTTGGTTTGTTATTTTGCAGGTTCATCATTGTATGAGCGTTGGAATGAAGCTAGGATGGTGATAGTGAGAGGAAGCGATATTTAAACGGTATGTCACCTATCCCTCTTTAGTTAGTAAATTCAATATTTAAAACTTAAGGAAAGCGTCATGTTTTGGTGTGTTTTGTTCTAGATCTAGGTGGATCTAGGGAGATCTGTTAGTGTCCGCACCTACCAATTTATCCGATAACATCAGTAGGTTGCACTAGAGTATCTTCAGTATTTCCTTGTTCTTATCCTAACATAATCGTTTGGGTAAATGCATTATTGAATCCCATTGATTGCATGTGGTCAATAAAAATATGACTTGGGTCGAACCTTTTGATTTTTTCTGCATACTTCAAATTCAAATTATTGAAATGGGTTGAAAATTCATCAATTTTTGTTATATTTCTTAATATATTTTCTTTGACCTTCCACGACAATGGGATAAATTTCCTTTCTCTCTTCTCATGAAAAATGTGAAGCCGGAATCCATAATGCCTAACAACTTTGGTGATAAACATTTTTCTGAAATACAATAAGGAAGAAAAGAAGGACTTTCTTGAGAGAAAAATATTCTAATGACATTATAATTTTCCCTCTTCTCCTATGCACCCTTTATTATTTAGAAAAGTTGTTTCCTCTTATGACAACCAGGATGTGTTATCTCCAAAGAGAAGTTTCTTGAAAACTATGAAAGATTCATTATGTGCTTCATAAAAGTAAATAGAGGTATTTTGTCTCCAAAGAGCTTGGTACCAGATAGTTATAGGGTCGACTCTACAGTCTACCTTCTTGCCAATTATTAATCCCTTGAAAATATGACAGTATGTAATAGTGAATATGAAATATGAAGCCATGGAGAATTTATTTTCTTTCTTAAAATTTGAAAGATGGGAAGCAATTTCGATAGATATGAGCTTTCCTCAGTCGAAGATGGTTTTTTCGTGAACTGTAAAATGCAGAATGTACAAAGCCAACCGAGACATGGTTATCATATTTTCTTGACCAATGACTCTAGTGAATAGACATGCAATTTCTCGATAAGGGATTTTTAAGGAACTAACCTAAATCGTTTTTATGTAAACATGCATCACCGCAATGTCTTCAAGATATTCTTGCAAAGGGTCAAGTCCATTATTTCTTTTTTCTAGAAAACACCTCACTTCTTCTCCTTTAAAGGTAAGAGTTGGTTCTGGTAAATTCAAAATCTTCCTAAAAATGACTAGTTATTCTCCCCGGAGTTCAAGGGCTCTTTGGTTTGGAATATACTTATCAACACACCAACTAACGACTTATTTACAATCAAATACTTTTGGTACACATCCAACAAGATAAATTATTTATGTCCATACTACATTTTCATTTATTTGAAGTAGAGGAAATGTATAGTAGTACCAGTAGGATATCGATCACTGGAAATTCAGATCTTCCCATCCAAAAACGTTCATTGTATCCCCGCAAAACCGTTTCCTTCCTACAACCATGAATTTGGTGGATTGTTTGTGTAATTACTTAGAAGATATTAGTAGAAATGAGGCCCTTTTCTAGATAATAATGAATTAATATTTTCCTAATGAAGAACTTTAATGCACATTGAATGAAAATCCCTTAATATTTCTTCCATTAATAACAAACTTTTCGTAATTTGCACAACGATTATCTTCCATAGTACCAACATTTAATGGATCTGGAGAAAAGTATCAAGACAAAAATCATGTTATGACAGGAGCGGATATGAAAGAAAAGTTGAAGTGAACCCGCGAGTTCGTTGTGAAGAAAATAAAATGTACAAGTTTCGTGTGTGAAAGAAAATAAGGTAAAAAAATTACTAAGTATAAATTTCGGTCAGGCTTGTGAGGTAAATGGAGATGAAGGACTTGGGGACGCACGAACTCACAGTGAGAAAAAAAGAAAATTTCTAAGTATCGTTCATATTGGGGAATGTGGAAGTAAAGGTGTGTTTTGATGATATCATAGATACAAATAAAATTATTCCAACTGGCAAACCCGCGATGAAGTGAAACATATGGTGATGAAAAAGACAAGGTAAACTTTACAAAAAAAAAGAAAAACAAGAAAGTTTTCTAAGTATGGAGAAGTAGCAGGGAAAAGAATATATAGGGGTTAACAAATAGCTTCAACTATGGGACAATGACTGATCCAGGTATATATCGGTGGCCACCCACCTCTTTCACTTGGCTCAAAACATTTTTCTGTCAATTTTGGCAATTTACTATTTTTAGCAGTTTTTAACTTCCAGGGTGATTTTGAGGGCCTAAATGAAGGTTTTTTGGGATAGAGCTTCTTAATGATAGTCAAAGTCTCTAATTGTGGCCCTAAAATGAATCTCCTTGACAATACCTTTCCAACAATATATCGTGAGCCCCAAACATAGATCGTATGCCAAAGTTACGCCCCCGGGAAGTTGATACACCAAACTACCCAAAATGGGGTCCACATAACTATTGGCTTTTCATCTTCCTGGGTTAGGGTTTTGGATTTTATTTATGATAAAAATGCCTTTGGAGCCTCATTTTAAAAGGGATATTCTTGCGAATGCGAGTAGAGGACACATCTCTTCTCAAAGATAAGCTGCCACCATTCTAGTGAGTCTTTCACTCTGTATTTTTACAGTCTTTGTACATTTTTTCTCATTAATAGAAAATTGTGTATTATTGTATCTATGTGTTTACGGTTGCATATCTGATACATTTATTTTATATTATTGGATATGAGATATATCTCTGTACATTTATTTATTATATCTCCACTCTCATTTCATGCCGAAAATAATATGGATCAGTGTTATCAAAGCAGGTTGCTCTTGATCATTTTTCAGTTCATGTCCCCGACAAGGTACGAGTATAGAAAGTTGGGTCTCGATCTTGTCTCTCTTTAATAAAATTGCTCTCCCACGCCTAAGAAACCCTCCATGGTGGAAGAAAATAAAAATGACAGAGAAGACGATTTTATTAATTTGTTGCTTGAGCAAGCTCTCACGCGACAGAGGGACAAAATGATGGAGAATTTTTCCCACATCCTTTAAAACCTGCTGATACCATCATGCATGTCTTCATCAAGAAACCACTTTGGAGGCACCTCTCCTTTAAAGGTACAATTAATTTTGATATTCCCATTTTGAAGGACAGCTAGATGCGGATGCCTTAGAAAAATGGTTAAATCTTCTAGAAGGTTATTTATCTATTCATAATTTCTACGACAGGGAAAAGATCACCTTCTCACTCCTTAAGGCTCTCCCCCGTGTCAAACATTGGTGGGAAACTCATTGGGAGTAAAGTTCCACAGAGGAGTATGGAATATCTGGGGTCGAGCCAACTTAGGATTTTTTTGTGTATGCGGTAAAGGAACAGTATTATCCTGTTGGAAACTATGAGGACCAGTACATGAGATGGACCACACTGCGGCAAGAGAGGGGCCAAGAATTTCTGGAGTTCACCAATACCTTCCATTCCTTTCACATCAAGATAGGTATCAAAGCCTCTAAATGAAATTTGGTTCTGAAATACCATGGGGTCTACATAGATACATCCAATCTGAAATGGATTTTTTGGACATCTCATCACTCAATGTTGCTTATCGATATGTTGTTAAAATTGAGTAGAAATTTAAGCACTAGAAAAAATGGGAGTTCAGGTATGCAAATCTGCAACAACCAAAGTATTATAAATATGGCCCTAATAAACAGTGTCCCAAAAACCAGTCCAAGCCACAAGAAAAGAAGGTTCATGGAAAGATGAAGAAGGACACCGGAAAATGGTGCAATTTCCAAAAAATCCCTTGGCACAACACTGATGAATGTCACCCAAAACAGTCATTGGTGGCCAATATCAAAGACAAGGAGTCGAACCCTAATTCATAATCTGATTCAGAAAATATTGATAGATGACAAATCATCGACGTAGACCCCACTGCTATTTTTGTGACTGCAACAATTCAACCAGAAGAACTGACAGATCCTGAAGAGGGGGAGCACCTTTTTCATTCAAAGATGAGGGTGAAGGGGACCCTGTTGCATTTTATTGTTGATAGAGGAAGCTAGAAGAACCTCATCTTAGCAGAGGTCGTCAAATAGTTTGGATTATCGACAACACCACACCTGCAACCATACAACATTGGGTGGCTTCACCAGGGACGAGATCCTCATGTCAACCAATAATGTATATTGTCATACGACATCCAACCCTTCAAGGATGGGGTATTATGTGATGTTTCCCCACTGGATGTTTGTGATGTTCTCTTAGGCCAGCCATATATGTGGAAGCGCCATGCTATCTATGAGTCTCGACCCCATAGTGTCATTATTACTCTAGGGGGCATCTCTACAGGATACCAAAGGCATTTCCAACTATTTTCCCACCTAAAAAATGTCACAAGATAGTATCTCATACTACAAAATTAAGCTTCTTCAAAATCTGTTCAAAAGGTGAACATAAGGATATTGCAACCACTACAGCCTCATCCTAAGCACCTTCTATATAACAAAAGAATGCATCATAGTGAAAATATTCCTTCTACACCAAGACATCTCATTTATACCGACTCATTGAAAATACTCAACCCTGCCAACAACAGGTTCCAACAGCAGGTTCATGACAACCTTCCACAATGCAACGTCTCTAGCAAGGCAAGCAATGCACCAAGATTCAATCGCTTTCCCCTCTCCCATGGGAACTCAATGCAATGGAGACTGGAGACCATTGCTTCCTAAGGAGGGAGTATTTATCCAAGTGGATATCAATGGCCACCCACCTCTTCCACTTGGCTCAAAAAAAATTTCTGACAATTTTGACAATTTACAATTTTTAGCAGTTTTAAACTTTCAGGGCTATTTTCAGGGCCTAAATGAAGGTTTTTCGGGATCTAGCTTCTCAGTTATAGTTGAAGCCTCTAATTTATCCCCCAAAATGAATCTCCTTGACGATACCTTTCAAACGAGCTATCGTGTGCCCCAAACAGAGATTGTATGACAAAGTTATGCCCCCGGGAAGTTGATACACCAAACTACCCAAAACGAGGTCCACAAAACTGTTGGCTTTTCATCTTCCGGGGTTAAGGTTTTGGATTTTATTTATGATAAAAAGGCCTTTGGAGCCTGATTGTAAAAGGGATCTTCTTGCAAATGTGAATAGTGGACACATCTCTTCTCAGAGATAGGCTACCACCATTCTAGCGAGTCTTTCACTCTGTATTTTTACAGTCTTTGTACATTTTCGCTCATTAATAGAAAAATGTGTATTACTGTATATTTGTGTTATGGTTGCATATCTGATACATTTATGTTATATTATTGGATATACAAGATATCTCTGTACATTTCTTTATTATATCTCCGCTCTCATTTCGTGCCGAAAATAATTTTGATCAGTGGCCCCCTATGGGTTACCGAGAACCCAGAATATAAAAATCAAGTATCTTCTCCATTGGTCTATGAATTTAGAAAGAAAAAACAATATACAAACAAAAATAAAATACAAATAGGAAGAAATTATATCAAGCAAAGAATCTTTTGAGATGTTTCCCATTGACTGGCAACATTAATGTTGTCCCCTTCATATCTTTAAGCATGTACAAATTAAAACTCAAGATATTTTCAACGATCTAAGGACCAATCCAAAGGGCTTCAAACTTTGTATGCATTGAAGGTTTTTCTTTAGCTTTGTTCCAGAGAAATACCAATTCACCTTTTTGAAAATTCTTGATTGTTTCACTTTGATCAAAATATTTCTTGACATTATGTTGTCTCTGATCTATTTTCTTCAAGGCCTCAGCTCGTTCTTCTTCTAACTTTAAAATTTTATTTATCCTTTTGTGGAAAGGATAAATATCTTATGTGTCTTCAATATTTACAACATAATTCAAAGCGTTTAACTCTAGATTGATTGACAATTTTGCTTATTTTCCATATAACAATGTATATGGAGATAATGAATAGTTGCCTTTTGGTGTCAATCTACTTGCCCATAGTGCATCAGTTAATTTTAAATTCCAATTATTTTGATTCTGATCAATTGTATTTTTAAGAATTTGGATCAAAGTCTTGTTCATAGATTTGACCAGTCCGTTTCCTTGGGGGGTAGTAATTTGAATATTGTCCCATTATAATACCAAACTCCCCCCCAAATTTGGTAAACTTTGATCCAATGAATATTGACCCATTATCTGTGATGAACTTTTCTGGCACTCCAAATATTGATATAATATTATCTTTGAGAAATATTATCAATTCTTCAGAATCAACCCTTTTTAATACTATTGTTGTTACAGGAAAATCCCCCTGCATACAAGTGGATTTCCTCTTGGATACTAGACCCCTATAACCAAGACAGAAAGGTGCTAATGTGGACACTGACATTCCTTTTCTTGGAGCTAAACTATTCAAGGAAGAAGAAGAAAGAAAGGTAAATACCTTTACCGATGTTTTTCTTTGCTCGATCCAGGTTGATCTTCATCTCCAAGTTATTCAGAAGGTCTTGCAATACAATGAGAAACAACAACGAAACATACTTCCTACTCTACCATGATTAGCTTCATAATAGATCTATGAAAAGAAATAAGTTCATGCAACATACACGAACTTAAAGGAAATAGACCAAGCACACATTTCTATTAATGAAAACAAAGAAAAGTGATTACAACCATAGACGTAGATGCAACAGCTTCACCAAGCTCTCTTTGTCCAGACCCTTGCTCAAAAGTTCCACGATCAGAATGACTGTAACTTTCACTGATAAATCTCCCTTATGAGATCATAAGTTTGATGTGTCTAAACTGCCATGTCCTTCCTTATGAGATCATAAGTTAGGTATCTCTCTATTTCTCCATGTGTTTTTCATCATGAGAAGGCCTCCTTATATAAGCTTGGAGAGGCCCAACCACCTTATAGATTCTTGGGATAGGTTGAAGATCCTTCTCCATCAGTTGTGGATCCTTCCTAAGATCCATCCTTGACCTCAGATTTGAATCCAACTAACTTTAGAGATGAGGGGGATTTTTCCCTGATTTTCCTCAATAGTCAAAGATTCCCTCAAATAGCCTAGCGCTCCCTCAGAATGGGACACAGAGTGTTGCAATGCTCCCCCAAAGAAGCGTAGGGAGAACTGCTACTCCCTAACAGTGGGTAGGGGAGCACTACCCAAAATTTCCTTAAGAAATCCCAGCACTCCCCCAGAACAATGCACAGAGTGCTGGAATGCTCCCCCAAAGAGGGGTAGGGAGCGCTGACACTCCCTGATAGTGGGTAGGGGTGCGTTGGCCTTCAAAATTGATTTTTAAGTGGGTTACTTCATGGAAAATGCTTTGTACTCTTCATCAAATGATTTCTCTTTCTTAAACCAGTCTTTGAAGGTGTCTTAAGTGTCCCTGTGATGTCATTAGAGACATGACACAGGGGATATGGAAGTATGATGTTTGTGACACTTATGGATAAAATGATACACATACGACACTTTAAATGACTACAATAGGACATCATTGAAGTGAGTGATTTTGATGTGTAACAGATTTCCCCCCAAAGTGCGAAGTTAGAAGAAAAAAAATGATGACTGAAGTACTTTGTAGACTTTTTCGAGTAAGGGTATGGACTCATAGAACCTAGCAGAAACTTCACACAACTACCAAACAAATATTATGATATTTTTCAAACCCAAGGTAGGAATACCTATGCTTGGGTGATAAATACTTGCAAGGTATGTCCGCCATAAGATACATTGCGGATCCATAATTGTATTAACAAAAATGTATAGACACCAAAGATACAATGTGGATCTATACTCCCATGACATGAACTGACCATAGCCATGAAAAATACACAATGGATCTATGAGACGACAAGACATAGCCACAGACCAATACAAAGTGGATCTATGTGATAGTATATGTGTCAATATTCAAGGGAAACTCTGTCGCAACCTGGGTAAAGTACATATCAGAGTGATCACTCAACCTAGGGTCTTCTTACTGATCCTGATGTAGTACGAATCTAACCATGTGAATAGATGTCGTGATGTCGAACATGGTAGAAACCACTTGATTACCGGTCAATGAGGTAAACCATTAACAAGTGTGAGGGAAATCACCATTGATTTCAATGATTCCCAAGGTACCCTATTACATTCCAGCGAATGTGAATAGATGAGCTGAAGTCAAACATCCATGGAATAATCTGATCGAGGGTCAATGATGTAAACCCGCTGTCGGAAGTGAGGAAGCCTACCATTGAGGCATGCAGGTCCCAAGGTAATAACTGGTTTCTAAGTATAGTTCCCGGATGATGTGTTGAAGTCAACAGGAATAGACTCGTCATAGGAGGGCCTTGATGTATCCCCCATCAATGACATGAAACTGACACAGAGATGTAAATTGGTAAATCAAATGAACCTGAACTAACACGGGTATTGAAATAGGATATTTTTATGGTTGACTCTCGAGGCAGATACTTCCCTTGAACACTGAGGCACAACAACAAAAACATGACATGGACAAAAACATGATGATTCAATGGACACTGTGACTTTCATCGGGTGACCCAAAGGAGTAAAGAAAACTCAGAGGATTGGTTCAGTGCAGAGGTTCAACGGACTTAAAATGCATGCAAAGACAAAGTGTTGCGTTCAAGGGAGACTGTAAGAGTGACCTGTAATGTTCCCAAAAAATGATTGGCTTTCTTCCTTCAATCTTTTCCCCCATCCAGATATACAAGTACCTCTTTTTGTTTTAATGAGCTCGAGGAGGGTAACACATGCTCGATATAACTCACCTTCAGTAAGTCCCTCTTAATTTATTTAAGGAACTAGAAGAAGTAAGGGTTCGGTCCCATATGGGCCCTTCAATGTATGATTTTTTTTTAACGAATCCAGAGAAGGTAAAATCGGTGATTTTTCATGTTTAGAGAGTCTGAAAAGAACTTAGAGACGAATCCACGATTTTCCTTTTTCGTAATTTTAGTCTCGCAAGGCCAAAAAAGAGATAAACTACCACTTGAAAGACACCCTTTCAAACCTTTTAACGAGTGGGAAAGAAAGCAAGATCACTCGGAAATATTTTCATGTTTAGAGAGTCTTAAAAGAGCTTAAAGAAGACTCTAGGGGGTTCCTTTTTCATATATCCATGCGAGCCCGAAAAAGAGATAAAAGGTTTCTCGGTTACATTCTCATGTTTTTACGAGCGCGAGAAAGAACAAAGACTAAGCTCAGTACTCTGCCCCCAGCTTGAAATCTAGTGGAATAACTCCAGAATGATAATCAAAGGCTGGAGACATGCCCCCCAAGCTTCAATTCATTCACTGAGTTTTAGGTTTTCACCAATTTATGTAGTAGATGGAGAAAAAGGATAAGGGTAGATGAAATGAAGGTTCAAATACAAGACCTAATGAAAGACTCGACTTGGCATCTACGAGATCTAGCTAAAGAATCGACTCGACGGGAGAGGTGATTGTTTAATTAATTAACGATTTTGACATAGGAAAAGAAATATGCTGAAGGCTCCGGGTTCAATCCCCAAATTTCTGTTTCATTTTTTAACGAGCTTGCTACAGAGAGGAAAAATTATGCTTATAGCCTCTGTTTCATTTTTTAACGAGCTTTCCACAGAGAAGAGAAACTATGCTCATGGACTCTTCTTGATCATGGATTCCAAGAGGATAACGCTTTGGAAGGACACCATGTTAAGGGAAAAAAATCAGTCACAGCTTCCAAGAGATCTTCACTGGATGGAAAAAGAATGCTCTAGAAGGAACACATGTTGAGGGTCTCCTCAAGGGTAAGGAGATTAGGATCTAATATCCCTACCGAAGATATCACCATGTCAACTACCGGATCTAACTCATATTCATCGATCGATGAAGGCATGGGAGATAACACCACATAATTGACTTGTGGCAGGGGCGATACCATCTGCATATAAGACCCATTTAGGGAGGTCATTGGGTTGATAATCAATTCAAGACCAACGCATGAAAGTTGATTAATAACCACAATTCTTCCATCGTGAGGGAAAGATATCACACGAAAAAGAGTGGACACAATAGCTTTCATGGCATAGACATAATCTCGCCCAAGGAGTAAATCGAAATCCAAGGGATCATAGACTACCATAACATCAATAAAGACATTTTTCCCTCCCAAAGTTACGAGAAACTGAGGAAGGATCCCTAAAGGGTGACTAGTTCTTTTGTTAAAATCGAACAAAGTCTGGGAACCAGCACAAGCTAAGGATAACCCAAATCTTTCCAAGCAATAGAGGACAAAATACTAACGAATGAACCTTCATCTATCAATGCATGAGGAACATCCCAACCACAAACCTGTACTGTAATCTTGAAAGGAATGTGAGACGAAAGACGAGGTCCATTTAGCACACCCCAATAAAAAAGGATGGCATCATTACTTGGAGGGGGTTTTAGAGGAGAGGGAGGAATGCCCCCCATCACGGTATATTCTGTATCAATGAG